>UELU01089217.1:0-36229 GCA_900490025.1 Megastigmus dorsalis
GTCCAGCAGAGCGGCACTCCCAGTCCTTTTATATCGTCTATGCGTGGCGTTACGTTTGTTGATGAGTAGTTGAAGCTCAGTGCCAATCCATGGGGCTTTTCCTCTACGAGGAATTACAGTTTTTAACGGTGCAAGTTCATTTATAGCCTCCAATAGATTGACACTAAGACATTCAAGCGCCCCATTTATGTCAAAGTCAGAATCTAAGGTATTTTGAGAAAGCAACGACCAATCGCAGCGGCACAAGAACTCACTGAGCTCCACCGAGTTTATATTATTATAATTTCTAAAACTGAAAGTTTCCTTGGGAGGAGATACCAATTGAATGTCAATGGTAGCATCAATAATATTGTGCCTGCTGCTAAAGGGCGCTAGACTGTTCCCATAGTCCAGTACCGTATCGTTATCGTCTACAAAAATTATGTCGATCCACGTGTGAGATGCATCGGTGTGGTGCGTCGAGCCGTGCTGGATGATCTTAACTGAGAGTTCGTCAGCTAAGCGTTGTACGAACTCAGAATCACCATTCGTCGACAACAGATCGGCATTCAGATCACCCATAATTAATTTGTGGCTGTAATTACCACTAAGGTCTCGAAGCGAACTGAGAAAGTCAGGATCACTATTGGAGGCCACTTTGGGCGGGCGATAAATAACACCCACAAGGATTGGTGGGGTGCTACCCTTTTGAACCTCACAAAAAATAAATTCGGGAATACCTGGCCTACCAGGTTTAGTGCTGTTGGATGTAGCGAGTACTTTGGCCTTATAATCATTACGAATATGAAGGGCAACACCACCACCATTAACATTTCGATCCTGACGTACCACACTAAACCCATCGATCTGAATGAGTCGATCATCGACAACTGGGCAGAGAGGGAGAGAGAGAGAAATGAGAAAAATCAAACTATATATATATATAAAGAGAGGAGAGTGAAAGGAAAGAGAGAGAGAGAGAGGAGAGAGGAGGAGTGTAAAGAGAGAGGAAAATAATAATAAATAATATTATGTATATCTATGTACATATATATAGCGAAAGAGAGAGGAGAGAGAGAGAAAAATGAGGGGGAACAGAAAGAGAGAAGAAGAGAAAAGTGATAAAAAATGAAATTATATATGTACATATGTATATGTGTACTATAAAGAGAGTTTTTTAATTTTATAATGGACATGTACGTACGCTTCTTCACCCACTTTGATAGCCCATAAAAATAAAATGAATAAAAAATGAATGACATCAAGTACATCAAATCAAGTGTTGATATAATGCGATTCCAATTATTGATAAAAAAAAATATCTCGCAATATTTTTTACAGTATTAAGGGGATTTTTACAGAAACACTCACATAACACATCATAGATGCATGCAAGTCTTGCTTTGCAAGTATAATGATTATATCGTCGGTTCCGAGTAAGAAGGCGACCACTCTGAATCTGGTAGACAAAGGGGTTATCTGATAAACGCCCATTTTTCTCCCGACTTTAAGACGGTGTTATCTACGTGATTATTATATTAATTATAAATTATTTCAAAATGTTACAATCAAATTGGAATTGTTTACATAATACGAATGTACAATTTTTATGGAGTTTCTTACGTTAATCGTCAACGTAACACCGTTTTAAAATCGGGAGAAGAATAGACGTTTGTCAGCTGCCTCCTTTCCAAAACAGACTCTGAGTTGTCCCCTTTTTCCAACCGGATTCTGAGATGTCGCTTTTCAACCGGATTCTGTAATATAGCCTTTTCCGACCGGATTCTGGTTTGTTGCCTTGTTACTCACGAATGAAGATATGTTGACTACAACCTTAACACGAGATAAAAAATGTAGAATTTTATTTTATTTTGCTTCTCAATCCAAAGGATAAAACACATGTAACACACTTACAAGAACCCATGATCTCTGGGGAAGCGATTTTACTGAAACTTTTGGAAGTAGGTTTTGGTACCTAAAAATGAAGTTTAGAAACAATTTTAGCGACCAATGGGCCCAATCTTTCAGGATAACCGCTATTCAAGCAAATTCGCGAAATTCATTCAGTTATTTCATGCTTTACAGATTAACGAATAAATAAAATATAAAATGTTTCCAAATCACAAATGAAAATTGAGAACGCGACATTTAACCCATTAACGCCCAAGTGGAAACTTTTTTCACCAGTTTTTCAGAGCTCTCTAGACGGGGTAAATTTGGGCCTAAAAAACTTTTGAACACATGAAATTTATAGATTTTTCATCCATCTTTCGAATGGGGACATTGAAAATATAAAAAACTAATTTTTTATTACTCAAAAATGAAGTTTAAGCGTAAAAAAACACCGAAAAATTTTTTTTTTTTTATTTTCATTACATTTTTTTACCAACTTTCCGTTATGCAATCATCTTAAAACCATTTAGATGGTGGGAGGAATGTCTAAATTTTGACAAACGTGTTCGGAAAGTCAATTTTGTTACCTACATGATTCAAAATGGCGTCCAAAGTGAAAATTGCTACTAAATATCTGTAGGACGCTTTAACTAATAACCTTTCGACTTTTTGAAAAAAATGTTAAGAACCAAAAGTGCTTAGAATTCATCATAGTACACAATAAAATTTTTTCACAATGTTTCTTGAATTTTTTTTAATTTATAAAAAACTCGAGTAGATTTTTTTTAAATTTTCTCCGAAAATTCTTAAAAAATTCTATTGTGTTCTTTGATGAACTCTAAGCACTTTTTATTAATTGAAATTTTTTCCGAAATTTGATACTTTTCGAGTAAAATAATCTTAAAAAAATAAAAAACAAAAATTATCTTATAATTCTTTTATTTAAGGCTTATTTTATTTATAATAAGCTCATACATTTTTGAAAATTAGTATTTTGCACCTAAAATCTCTGAAACTCAGCTAACTGAGTCTACTTTATCGATTATCTACGCAGTGCACTAATTTTTCTTACTCAGAAATATTAGCATTTCTTATTTATTACAAACTAACTAACCCTTTTCATTATAAATGTTATAATTTTGTTTTTCAATTTTTGACCCAAAGTTGATTGACTAAAATATAAATACTAAGAGAATAAAAATTTATCAACAAATTGGATGAGTGTAGTGTATGAATAAATGTTTTTGTCTGAAATTCATCACCTTGGCAGATGATAAGTCCCTCCAGAGTTAGTGCGCTTAGCTACTTTGAGTTTTCTTGCAGCATACTTTGATTGATCAAAGATCAGTTGATCAAAGATCTTGTTATTTTAAAAATTTAGGTTTTGAAATTTATAAAATGCCAAAACGATGTAGATCTTTAGTCTCAGATTCCTCGTCAGAATCTGATAATAACTTTGATTCGTCTGATAGCAAAGATAAGGATTGTTTGACTTTTATTCCAGATGCTGGTGATTCTGGTTGTTCAGATGATGATTGTGAGGGTGAAGAATTTGAAAGATTTTTCGAAAAAAATTCTTATTCAAGAACATAAAAAAATTACAACGATTACCAAACTAAGCTTGAAAACGACCACGTTTTCGAATGGATCAATGGAGAAAAAAAGTACAGTAACGATGTTGAAAACCCATTGCTTTTGTCCGATGCTGATAGTCATGATTTGACAATGTCCGAGCTAAATACTTTCATTGAAATAATAATTTTCTCCATTTAAAACCCTAGAAAGTCTCAAAGACGTTATTGGTCTACTGATCTTCATCTAGGCTTGAAGTAATACAGTCTGCTATGTCTCGAAATAGGTTTGAGACCATAAAATCAAAATTGAAATGTTCGCAACCTGCAGATGAAGATCAAAATGATAGAGCTTGACGTTCGAGAAAAATAATGAATTTATTTAGGGAAAATATAAAAAAAATTGGTTATTTCGAAACTGCGTTGTCCGTTGATGAGATAATGGCTAAATTTTATGGTAGAACAATTTTGAAACAATATATTCGAGGTAAACCGATAATGTTTGGCCTGAAATTTGGGGATCTTTGTACTGTAGATGGTTTTCTTTTAGAATTCGATCTATAATGTGGAAAAAATTCAACGATAGGTCAAAATTTAGAAATGTGTTCAAGGATCTCGAGTTGTAATGGCTTTACTAAATCATTTACTTCATAAGTTTACGAGTTTTGATCTCCTTTTACACTTACAAAAATTGGGATTACGTTGCACTGGTACTATCAGGGAAAATAGAGTGAAAATAAAGAATGTTCTTCCTAAAAAATCTCTGCGAGGAAGTAGGGCTGTCAAATACGATAAAAACAGTGAAATCAATTACATAACTCTCATGGATTCTAAGATAGTTTCCATTGCTTCCACAGCTGGAGGAGTGACGCCTACTTACTCGACAAAAAGATATTCCAGTTAAAAAAAAATCTAAAGTAGAGCTTCCGTTTCCCCGTACATTCGATCTCTACAATCAATTTATGGGAGGCGTAGATTTACATAATAGCCACTGCAACAATGTTCCATCAAGCTTTAGATCGAAGAAATGGACTTGGATAGTTTTGATTAGATTGATCCAAGCAAGCATCACAAATGCTACAGTGATTTCAAATTGTGTCAATGAAAAAAAAGGGTCATTAGACTTTGTACTAGCTTTAGGGCATCATTACCTTGATAATCCTCAGTTACGATCTCAAAAAAGTTACGAAAAAATACACATTGAAAAGAAAAAAGTATGCCCAACTAATTCGTGCTCAATCAGAACAAACAGTTTTAGTCATGAATGTGATAAGTATTTTTGAAAAACATGCTTCCAAAAAATCGCTAAATCAAGAAAACTTTTTTATCTTTTCGAATTATTTTTTTATTCCAAACAAATAAATTACTGTAATTAAAACCTTAATAAATACATAAAAAAAAATTAAAATAAAGAGCAACAAATAAAAGTAAAAAATAAAATTGATGAAAAACTAAAAAAAATTGATTTTTTTTTTTTTTTTTAAATGTAAATCATGTTACAAAATAAGTAACTAAATAAGTAACTTACTTATTTTATTGTTTTTTTTTTTTTACTCTCTGATAGTTAATTGTTTAATAAACCACCATGAAAAAAATAGAAAGTCTTACTTTTTGGGCCGCAATTTTTAGAGGAAAAATTGTAGATAAAAAATCTAAAATCACTCGAAAACTATCAACTTTCAATAGAATTTTTTCATAATTTTTGGAGAAAATTTAGAAAAAATCTACTAGGGTTTCTTATAAATTAAAAAAAATTTAAGAAAAATTCTAAAAAAAATTCTATTGTGTTCATTGATGAATTCTAAGTACTTTTTGTTCTTAGCATTTTTTTCAAAAAGTTAAAAGTTTATTAGTTTATTAGTTAAAGCGTCCTAAAGATATTTAGTAACAATTTTCACTTTGGGCTCCATTTTGAATCATGTTGGTAACAAAATTAACTTTCCAAATACTTTTTCTCAAAGTTCAGACATTCCCTCCACCAACTAAATTGGTTTCAAGATGATTGCATAACGGAAAGTTGGTAAAAATCTAATCAGAAAAAAAAAATTTTTTTTTTTGTGGTTTTTACTCTTAAACTTTATTTTTGAGCAATAAAAAATAATTTTTTAAAATTTTGAATGTCACTATTCGAAAGATGGATGAAAAATCTATAAATTTGAAGTGTTCAAAAATTTTTTAGGCCCAACTTGACCCCGTCTAGAGAGCTCTGAGAAACTGGTGAAAAAAGTGTCCAGTTAGGCGTTAATGAGTTAATTTAAGAGGTTGTAAAAGTCAAAAGCGTTTCAAAATTAGACACAATATCGCACTTAAAACTCTTCATTATTTTTATACTAATTTAAAATGCAAAATTTTGCCTAATTTCTAAACTGTCATAGCTTTTAAATAAATTCAGTTTTTACGTATATAACTTCTCAAATTGAAGGTCGCATTCTCAATTTTCATCTATAATTAAGAAATAATTTTGTTTTTCGCTTTTTGCCGAGTTATAAAGCGTGAAACAATTTAATACATGATTACGTATTGAGCTTAATTAGCGGTGATCTTGTAAAATTGTGCCCATTGGTTGCAAATATTGGTTCTAAACTTCATTTTCAGGTACCAGAATCTACTTTTCAAAGTTTGAGTAAAATCGCTTTCCCGGAGATCGTGGGTTCCCCTTGTTAGTTTGATGAGTATTAATACTCCGATCATCATAAAAATTTTCATTTAAAAAATCATTTTCATGAAATTTCATATATTTTTTAATACCTTATATTGGATGAAAAAGGACTCAAAACTGAGTAAAATAATGTTTAATCTATTCAGAAGGTGTCTGTTTACAAATTATTATTAAAAAATTAATATGAAGATTCGATAAGGAATTATGAGCATTGCATATGCAAGCAATTTTCTTGATATTAAAAATACCACTTTCCAAGAAGGTTAACACTTAAATTACAAATAGATCGGCGATGGGAACATACTCTAACTGCTTGATTTGAGATGGATTTGGTCATAATGGATATACAATTTTTCTCCCATTTTGAATCATCAATTCTTTTTATTTATTTTTTTACTCAATTGAAGACTAATGTGGGAGACCTCACCTCTTTTTAACAATGTAATTTAACCCTTTTCGAACCAAATGACCGCAATTTATAACCAACTTTCAACACTAAGTTTTGACTCAGACATCGGATAAAAATTATAAAAAGCCATATTTGATACTTCAGAACCTTCTTTTTCGATTGCCGCTATCAGAATCAGTCTAGAATTTGACGGGAAAAAGTTACTAATGATATTGTTTAAAAAAAGCAATTTCTCCGTAGATTCGTATCTAAAATTCTGTATATTGACAATGATCAAATTATTCCTGATCAACAATCCCGGTAACAATCGTGTCCTTAAAATTGATACTACCATATCCCGTTAGAATTTTGAAAGAAAACAAAATGGTGGCTCCAAGATGGCGTCAGCAATGACAAAATTCACATTGTCTCGGCCAAATGTCAGATATTTTTCGTTTTTGCTTATACACTGACTGGAAACTTGATAAAGCCTAAACAAATACTAATGATTTATCATTCATAAGGCTAAACAATAAGTTTACATTCTACGTTGATGATTAGAGCAGAAGAAATTAACAGTCATATTTGACTTTATACAGATGATTCATGACATTATAGTGAATATTAAATCAGTAACATAAAGGATCTGAAAGAGAACGAATGATATCGATATGATTTGAGGTTATGAATGTACCATTTTAAGGTTATATACTAAAGAATGATAAGTTCGGAATAACCGAAATCTTGTTTTCTTTGGGATATGATAGTATCGATTCTAAGGACACGATTAATACTCGACTTGTTGATCAGGAATAATTTTTTCATTGTTAATATACAGAATTTTAGATAAGAATCTACGGAGACATTGCTTTTTTTATAAACAATATCATTAATAACTTTTCCACACTCAGTACGCATCGGCCTTTGCGCTCAGGTTATCTCAACTCGTGTGATTGGCACCCTTGCTTCGCTCGGGCGACAATTTTCGCCCTCGAAGAGTTTTTTTCTGATGCCTGAGTCAAAACTTACAGCGGTGAAAGTTGGATGTAAATTGCGGACATTTAGTACGAAAAGAGTTAAGAAGTATTTAAGAATTTTTAGTATGGTGGCTTACACCTACAAATTTTTTTTACCTAAATCTCCTAAAACAAAAAAATTGCAAAAATTATTAAAATTAACAAAGAATATTATAAAAATTTATTAAATTTGTGATAAAATAAGCTGTAGTAGAAGTCTCTACGCCCATTTAATTTTAGGTTATATCAGTTTAAGGCACACTACGCAGGAAGTACATTAAGGTTATTTTGCAAGTTTACATTTTGTCAGTAGTGTGTTCATAAAATCTAAGTGTTTTAGCCCAAATTTTAACCCTTTAAGTATCTTATAAAACTATTTACAGTAGTACTATACAAATAATCCTGTAATTACTAATAATTTCACTACGTTTAGTCATTGAATTCTAAAATATTCAGCGTTCTGCTTTTATAATGATTATTTTTTGTTTTTAGCTCGTTAGAATGAGACTGAGAAAGCCGTGTACTTTAGCTTCAATTTCATCTTCTGGAAAGGTTACTTGTACCGGAGCTACGAGTGAAGATGAAGCAAAGAAAGCAGCTAGACGGTGTGCTAGATCTCTTCAAAAACTTGGCTTTAGAGTGAAATTTAATAATTATAGAATAGTAAATGTCCTTGGAACTTGTACAATGCCATGGGCAGTAAAAATTACATCATTTTCAGTTCACCATAAAGATGCAGTTCAGTAAGTGTATTTACTTTAGTTGTATACTTAAAAGATTTTCTTAGATAAAAAATCTGGATAATTAGAAAAATGCTACCATGTCTGAAGTCCAATTACTTGAAAACTAGAACGGATAACAATATTTAACACTTATATGATAATATTTACATTATAATTAACAATTTTATGTAAATAAACTTATGCCAAAATGACAACATATTGCATGACTCTGAAAATCTTTTAACTTTTTGCGTTCTCAAAGAAACGTTATTCCTTAAGGGGAAGAGGTAGCGACCCCCCCCCCCCCCCCCCCCCCCCTCAGGCTGTTCGATCTATTTATATGTTTCAGTTAATTTAAAAAAGGATAAATCACATAAGCCCATCTTGCACAAAAGGCTTAATATCAACAAGTACTACGCCGGTCAAGTTCAAATATTAAGCAAAATTATAAATATTAAAAGTTTTACACATGTAGATATAACCGTAATTTTTAGGTTAGCTGCCAATGCGTAAACGCGTCTTACTGGTTCCAATTAATAGGAAAAACGACGAATCAGATCGACTTCAGCTAGCACAGGACGATTCATTGTATTAAGCACTACGCCGCTCAAGTCCAAATATTAATTTTTGTTGTAAATAGAAAAAGATATCAGCGAAAGAAAAAGCACGTTTGTCGCTACCACACCCCCTTAACAGGATTATTCCGATACAGCAAAGACTGATGTAGTCGTACTTTGCAAACCAAAGCTTTATTTTACCACTTATATCAATTCTATCTAGCTGAAAATATTCGTTGAACTCTATGAATAGCGCTCTTCTCCGTTTTTTGAGTAGAAATGCCTATATGTAAAAGATTAAGGTGTTCATTGATTAATTCCTTTACGTGCTTAATTCTCGCTTAATTTAATGGTTCAAGTACTTTTTGATCTAGTACCTGGGATATCTTATTGACTCTATCCTCTTTGTCGTTGAAAAAAATACTAAAAGTAAGCGCTCTAAGCCTTATTCCGCATCATTATTATCAAAATCTGTATTGAGAACTTCGCATGCTTAACTTATAGTTTCGCAAGGTTTCAATGTGACTTGTGGTGGGTTCCAATGCCCTACCTATTTTCGGCCATAAAATTGCCGAATAGAAGATTCGGTCCTAAACATTGGAGCGGAACAAACCCAACTTCTTCATATATATTGTTAACACGCACATGTATTACTTATTTTGTACGATCGCGAACAGCGTTTACCTGACCGCACTACTGTAAAAATATATCCCAGCCCAACAGTCGATCTATTTCGATGGTGAAACTATTGGGTACTATGTGGACTTGACATCATAGCCCGCTTAATTTCAAATTAACAATCCCCAAGGTAATGCATGCTCCTAGAATTACGCCCGCGCCGCAAGTGCAAATAACATACAGATGTAATTATAATCACTTTATAACCATACATATGTCGTAAATTTAATTACAATATATATGTTGAAGAATTATAAATTTTTGAGTAAATATTATTAATAAAAAAAAATTATAATAAATTATATTTAATGTACTGTTAGATGGGAGGGTTGAGTATCGGTGTATGTCGGAATGAGAAGTCGGATTATTAAAGTCAAAGATGTATTTCTTAATTAAGTCGCGAGAGAGAGAGATAGATAGATATAAATTTATTTGTAATAATTTTCAAAAAATATATGTTTATAGAATATTGATTTTTCTTTGGAATATACATTTTCTTATTATTATGTTCTTCCTGTCTCACATTTTCAGTCTTTCTATGATGTCACAGCTCATTCAGTCCTACTTTATATCAGTCAATAAAAGTTTTAACTTAAAAGTAATATCACAGAGCGTCTTAAATAAAATACAAATGAAATAAATTAATATAAAAAGAGCGATCTATATCTATCAGTCTTAGTGTATAAAATGAAAATTTACAACACTAATCACACATACACTCATCCTATCACACACTCACTCACGCTAATAAATACACACACTCTTTTTTTAAAAAAAAAAAGTATATGGGACAGAACATAATAAATTAACATTCAGAAAATTTATAGCTCTGACCCAAGCGTGTAGTGTAAGTCACCAAAATCAATCGCACAACGAATCACAGGCATGGCCCGCTAAATCTGCAGAAAGATGGTAAGTAGCGCAGAGAGTCCGGCAGTGAGTTCCAAAAGCAAGCACATTGAACTTGGAAACATCTCATTCCTGTCTCCGTGCGCACCCTTGGTATTGAAGGTTTCTTTGCATCACCCCTGCTAGTGCTCCTGGACTGATGCCTGCTGAAAAAAGCTGCCAAATACTGAGGTTCATGTAATCGAAGGATTTTATACATAATAATTGCAGCTAAATAATTCTTTCGAGCATCAACACGCAACCAGCCCAGTTTCTTTCTATAGGGGTGATGTACTCGAACCTCCTAACACCATAGATGTATCTCACACATGTATTACTCAGTCTCTGTAAGCGTATTTTCTGCTCGTGGAACGCATCAAGCAACACTATAGCGCAATAGTCTAGCTGGGGTACGACTAAGGCTTCAATCAATCTGCATAAAATCTAGGTAAAGGGTTTTATTGACTTTTTAGGTAAACAATCAACCTTCGGTTTCCACGTTAATTTACTACCTAATGTAACACTGTGACTCACGACTGTGTCGGAAAACGACACAAACTCCCCCCCCCAAGTCAACGCATGACAATCCATTTTCCTTTAAATCGTTAACATATTTTCTCGAACCAAACATTATAGCTTTGGTTTTTCCAGTATTGAATCGAAGAGGCGAGCGCTCGGCCCACGTCGATACTAGCCGTGCTGCATCAGATAGGCGAGCTGTTCCATCCAGAATTTCATCTGCTGGAGTCTGCAGATAGAACTGTAGCTCATCGGCATATAGTATATGCCTGACGACCCGACGATCAAATAGATCCTTGAGGTTATTGATGTAGAGACTGAAGAGCAGAAGACCGAAGACCGACCCCTGTGGCACACCCGCATTAATTTCAACCCACGAAGAACAACCATTTTTTGATAACACACGTTGAGTACGGACCTCGAGAACTAGAGATCATGTAATCTACTCAACAGCCTCGAAGGAGAGATGGTATGGAAAGCCTTACTGAAATTGAAAAGCAACAGCTAGGTCACCATTCTATCAATGCCTAAACGTATGTCATAAGTCGGTTAAAGCAGGGCTGTCTGAGTACTGTGATGCTGTCGGAACCCTGCCTATAAAGAATCGAGAATGCCGTTTGCAGCGAGATGTTCCGAGTACCTTCTGGAGTACCTTAGAGAGAAAGCACAGTAGGGTAATAGGACGAAAATCTGAGGTTGATGACGATGCTGCAATCTTTTTTAAGACAACCAACTGCGCTTTCTTCCAAACACTCGGAAAAACTCCCTGAGCAAAGGAGGAGTTGAATAAACGAACTATATAACTTTCCAACACTGGCAAAGACTTAACTACTACACTTGGCCGTATGTTATCCACACCCCTCGCCTGTGATGAAAAATGGGAAATGGCGAGAATTATATCAGCAAAATTAATTGTCTTGAAGGAAAATCCATCTTCAGACGCAGAAAAAATAATGTCCATCACATCTTCAATATCTTCATTGGGTGCGATTGACACACCTGCAAAGTGCGTGTTAAGCTCATCTGAAATGAAACCATGTAACTCTTCCCTGCTCTTAGGCAAGAGGCTGAGATTATGCATCTCCTTCCAAATATTTTTTTTTTAATCAAGAGCATCAGATAATTGATTACTTAAATAGGAGGTATACTCTTGATCCATACGCATCTCAACCTCATTGCGAAGACGAAGAAACTCATCCAGCAAGACAGCACTCCCGATCCTTTCATATCGTCGATGCGTAGCGTTACGTTTGTTTATGATCAGCTGAAGCCTGGTCCCAATATATGGTGCTTTTTGCTTACGCGGAATGACAGTTTAAGTGGTACTAATACACTAATAGCTTCCAATAGATTTGAACCGAGACTATCAAGCGCCTTATCTAAGTCAAAGTCTGAGTCTGGTGAATCAAATGACGACCAGTCGCCGTGACACAACAATTATTAAGCTCTTCACAATTTATCTTACGATAATTTCTGAAACTAAAAATATCCTTTGGAGGAGAAACAATACAAAAGTCAATAGTGACATCAATGATGTTGTGCCTACTGCAAAAGGGTGTCAAATTGTTCCTAAAGTCACGTACCGTATCGTTATTGTCAACAAGTATTATGTCAATCCATGTATGAGATGTGTCGGTATGATGCGTTGAGCCGTCCTGGATGATCTTAAGGAAGAGTTCATTCGAAAGATTCCGAATAAACTCTGCATCACCACTCCCAAACAACAAGTCTGCATTCTGATCCCCCATGATCACTTTATGGCTGAAATTGCCATACAAATCTCGAAAGGAAGAGAGAAAATCAGGGTCTCTGTTAAAAGAAATTTTTGGGGTCCGATAGACTATCCCCACTAAGATTGGCGGTGAGTTGCCCCTTTGCATCTCACACATGAGGAATTCTGGTATAGATTCACTGGACCCGTACTTTCTAATATACAGGGCAACATCACCGCCATGTATATTGCGGTCGTGACGCACGAGACTGTAACCCTCAATCTAAATGAGACTATCGTCGACGACTGAGCGAAGCCACAACTCCGCGATCCCGAATAAGTGGTAAGACGGATCGTCAGCAAGAAACTGACGAACTTGCTCAATGTGAGCTCTCAAAGAATTCACATTGAGAAAGCCCGCCCTCAATGCTCCCTCCATCTCCCCATCAGCAGTGCCCCGCTGAAATCACGCAGAGGATGCAGCGCCCCCAATGTTAGGTTGGCCGCCCTCCTTCTCTATGTTAACTTAACTAGCATGGCAACTAATCTCTCTACGATAAGCATCAGCTATCATCTGCAGATCCTCAGCGGAGCTGAAAATATGCTCCCTCTCGCTTTCCCCCTTCTGTCCAAGAACCTCCCATTACTGTACCAGACATACCTAAAGCCCAGCCTCAAAACAAAGTGCTTGAGTCCCAAAAATTTCCGATATGATTCAGGATTAAGCATTTTGTTAATAAAAATTTTGCTGTCTGACAAGTGCCAAACAGATTCGTGGTCACTAGAAGCGAAGTTAACGTTATTGGTGGTAAAGCAGTTATTGGCGAGCGCACGCTTACCACGAATGATCTTCGATACGCGCTTACTGCTGGTAAGTCTAACTACACAAGACGGCGGTCTTCTCGACCTGAATTCCGTGCCGCTGCCGGTCCCCTGCGACCCCTCGCCGCTCGCACTCCGAGGTTGCAGGACGCGAGCTCCAACGACATCCTCCCTAGCAAGCATAGGAAGGACAGTACTGAACACTGCTAAGGCAACATTTTCAAGATTGACATCTGATTTTTTTCCATCTAAAATACCATTAATAAGTTATTTACATTTTCGTCATTAGGCTTAACCAGATTTTTATTTGTAACTTTATTATTACTCGCGACTTCGTCGTCCATCTCCGAAATTGTATCCACAAGTGAATTTATTTTCTCTTTTAATAATTTATTTTCATGGAGCAAGATTAGCCGATCACTGTGCAGCCCCTCCAGCTGGGTTTCGCTCCTGATGAGACCTGAGAAATCAGTTTATGAACCATCTCATCCGTTGCGGATACGGTATTTGACTCATTTGTAAATTTACAAAGTCTGCGATATATCCGAGATTTGAATCGGCCAATGTTCGCCCTAGTAAGTCAAACTGCATTTCCATTAAATTTAAGATGCTCGACGATGCGCAAGTATTCGCGGCACAAGTCGTAAGTACGCCCGAAATACTCGCGAGCTTCGCTGGCGTAGAAGTATAAAAGGTCGAAGTATAAGGCGCCTGAACACCGGCAACCCGCTGTACACCGCCGGAAAGTATTTCAGGCGCCTGACCGCCGGCAGCCCGCTGTGCACTCTCCAACGTATCCTCACTTGCGCCTCTGACGATGAGGCCACTGGTAGTGTCGCTGTAGTGTAGAAAGGCGGTCAAATCCTTGGGTAGGAGCATCGGCTCCTCTCGTGCGTATGTGTTTGTTTTTGCGCTTGCTCGCTCATCAGTCTCTCTCTCTCTCTCTCTCTCTCTCTCTCTCTCTCTCGCTCGCTCTCTCTCTCTCTTTCGATGAGTACATAGGCATGTTTGATTCATTTTTCGACTTATACAATAGTCTTTTTGCTGCTTTTGAATGCCTTCGGGCATTTTTATTACAGCTTAAGGCAAGCGAAATTATGCCTCGATGGTATTTGTATCGACTTGGTATCGGATTTTTCTTTATCGATATCAACTGCTGCGGACGTCTGTGAGGACCTGACAGTATTATCTGCTCGCCGGCTTATCATGGGAGATGATAGCAGTGGGGCTGATGGAAAGGGAGACGTGTTCGAACCAACTAACTCGTCGCTGCTCACGCATAATCTGGACGACGTAAATATTAATCGCAACGCTATGCTTAAAACGCTTGGTAAGTAGAAAGACGTTGGTGTAAAAGCGCAGCTTCGCTGTGCGATAAACTGTTTTAGTAATGCGATAACCAAAATTGCGACTGCGTACATTTGTAAATTAGAAATAGAACGTGTAGCTGGTACCTGTGAAAAGGTTTTAAATAGTGCTTGTAAAATAAATTGTAAAAGCAAGCGCTGATCTTTGCATGAAGCTGAAGCTAGCGGCCGACACTAGCGGCCAGCCAGGGACGAATGGGGATTGCATGGGGGCCCCGGGCATTAGAAAATAGTTTTATGTGAAAATTGAATAATTAGTTCAAGAATCATGTTCTGGTCGATAAACTGGATCATGATCAACAATAAAATAGAAAACCTAGTACATTTAAGTTCCATATTGTTTAAATAATTTCAATCCCGAAATCGTATTTCGTAAAAAAAATCTCAAGTACGCGTATAAGTTCATTCAGGATGATGCTACGAACTTGAAACTCAATACGTGTTCTTATTGATACCTATACTTTTAAGTAAATAAAGATTTGAGGTGGCATAACAATAAATTAATGAATTGTTTAAACAAAACGTATCGAGAAATCCCGATTTTTCTAGTGAAATGCTCGAAAAAGGTCTGATCAAATAATTCAGGATAATGCTACGCCCTTAAAACTTATAACATATAATTTTTGTTACATATACTTTAAAAGAACAAAAGATTTGAGGTGGTATAACAATAAAGAAAAGAATTGTTTAAACAAAAGGTATCGAGAAATCGCGATTTTTCGGCTGAAATGTTCGAAAAATCTGGTATATAATCATTCAGGATGATACCCCGCACTTTTCACTTATAACATATATTGGTTGATGCACATACTTTGAGATAAAAAAAGATTTGAAGTGGCATAACGATAAACAAAGTTCTTTTAAAGTATATGTAAGAACAATTATATGTTATAAGTTTTAAGGGCGTAGCATTATCCTGAATTATTTGCTCAGACCTTCTTGGAACATTTCACTAGAAAAATCGGGATTTCTCGATACGTTTTGTTTAAACAATTCATTAATTTATTGTTATGCCACCTCAAATCTTTATTTACTTAAAAGTATTGTTATCAATAAGAACACGTATTGAGTTTCAAGTGCGCAGCATCATCCTGAATGAACTTATACGCGTACTTGAGATTTTTTTTACGAAATACGATTTCGGGATTGAAATTATTTAAACAATATTGAACTTAAATGTACTAGGTTTGCTATTTTATTGTTGATCATGATCCAGTTTATCGACCAGAACATGATTCTTGAACTAATTATTCAATTTTCACATAAAACTATTATCTAATGCCCGGGGCCCCCATGCAACCCCCATTCGTCCCTGGCTGGCCGGTAGTGTCGGCCGCTAACTTTAGCTTCATATCTTTGCGAGGCAGTGCATAATAATAGTATGTATGGCAGCCGCACTTACTCTGATATCGCTGCATTACCGCGTCGCAACGGTGGTAGCAAGGCTGTACTTGATCGTAGCATTCAGCAATCTAATTGCACTATTATAGGCCCTTGTGATAATACTAGAAACAATTTTGCTACTTTCAAAACAACGCACGAGGCCGTAAAAAATGTAATAAATCCTGCGAACTTAAAAATGAATGTAAGCAGAGTAATGTATACCAGTAGCAATGCGATAGTTTTAGAGGGTGACTTGGTTGATGCGAACGTCATCAAAGATCAGCTGACTAAAGCAAACACGGGTCTTGAAGTAAAAGCCAATGCAAGTAAGAATCCGCGACTGATTGTATACGATGTGTCTGTCGAGCTCGAAGCTCCCGATGTTGTGCAAAACATTATTAATCAGAATTTGCCTAGTGACAATGCACCTGATTCTGTTGCAGTCTTATACCTGCATCCGCCACGTGAAGAGAAATAGTTTCGCTCGTACATTATTTTCGTTTCGCCTGGACACCGTACACTTTTACTTGCCAAGGCTCGTGTTTACTTAAACTGGAGGTCATGTCGTGTAGCGGATCATGTGTCTATTATGCAATGCTTCAAGTGTTTAAAGTTTGGCTACCCCGTTAAAGAGTGCAAGGGTACTGCTTTTTGCGGTTAATGTGGAGGCAAACATTTGTCTAGCTCTTGTACTAAGAATAAAACTAATCTGCGCTGTGGCAATTGCGTATTGAACAAGGTAACTGTAGTTGCTCATTCGGCACATAATAGAATAAAATGACCTGTGATGTGACAAAAAATCAATCGCGCTATTTCTTTATTAACTTATTAACTATGGCGAATCGTAGTAATTTAACGGGTTATTTATGTGTAAGCCATTGTAATACGCAGTCTCTTAACGCTCAATTTACTGATGTACAAAATTTTATGTTGAAATATGGCGTACATGTCATGGGTATCAGCGAGTCCTTTTTAAAAACACGCCACTATACATCGTGGTATAACATTTCGCATTATAAATTGCATCGCAGCGACCGTACAACTCGTGGCGGTGGCGGTATCATCATGTATGTCCACGATTCGATCACGTCAAAAGTTGTTGAGTGCTCGTCGCAATCTACTGCATTTTGTAGAAGGGCTGAGCACCTATTTGTTGAACTCCAAGTTGGCACATATAAATTTCTTTGCGCTCTCGTGTACAATCCCCCAAACACTGGCTTTTGGTGTGAAACGGTTGAAGGTGTCCTACTTAATTGCAACCATGCGTATGACAATATTTTATTTATTGGTGACTTTAACATTGATTGGTACTCTTCCTTTTCTTTTCATGCCACCTTATCTGACGCACTACAAAAGTGTTACCTTCGCCGCCTGCCTTTTGATGGGACACACTATGGAGCGACCCCCATTTCCACTATTGATTATTTTTGCCTTTTGAATGATTCACATTTGATCTGCTACTCGGAGCACGAAATTCTCCTTGCTTGCTTTAGATATGACCGAGTTTCATCTGTGTCTAAAACGATCACGTGTCGTAGTTTCAAAAACATTGACTCAGCGTGTTTTGAGCACGACCTTCAGTCGTTAGATTTACAGCCCTTACTTGTTTCTCCACATGTTGATGACAAAATGTCTCTATTTTCAAGTTGTATTCATAACCTGTGCAATACCTACGCACTTCTTCGTACTTTTGTCATTCGTGCGACCCATGCATCATGAAGGTTGACAGCGGATGTTCGAGAAATTTTAAGAGCTAGAAATGCTGGGCATCGTACCTACAATCGATCTCACAAAGAAATTGATCGTGTTACTCGGAACCAACTTCATAATCGTGCTAAAGTAGCAGTTCGTAATGCTATTGCAATTTACTATCGACAAAGATTTCAAGAGTGTATTTCGACTAGAGAATTTTGGAGCTCTGTCAAAGAAATCGGTTTATCAAACAAGCCCAATGAAATCGAGGATATCCTCATTGGTTTAGATGCACTAAATAATCATTTCGTTGGCAATTCCACTCACGCGATAACAACTCAAACTGCACCGCAGGTTGAAATTGATGATCGTGATAAATTCTATTTTCGGCATGTTGAGACCGTAGATGTATATAGAGCTGTTCGTAAAGCCCGTTCAAATGCCTCTGGTCTTGATGGAATTTCTCTACGATTATTGATGGGCTGCATTTACTATATTCTTCCTGTTTTGCAATACATATTTGACACTTCGTTGCAGTCTCAAAAGTAAAAAATCCTAAACTCCCACAAGATTTTAGGCCATTTAGTATTTTAACCTTTAGAGTACCGGAAAACCAATATATTGGCTCACCCCCTGATCGACACTTTGTCTATGAACAATCAATGATATAAGATACCTTTTATACCACTTTTCTGAGGGCGAAACGCTACCGGGAATGCCGGTACTCTAAAGCTTAAATCTATAGTCCACAAACAGATTTCTGAACACATTATGCAACATAAACTACTTGACCTTTATCAATCTGGCTTCAGGAAATCTCATAGCACGCAATCCGCGGTAATAAAAATAGTTGATATAAGAATTGCCATGAATAAGAAGGAAGTCACTCTATTGGTTGTTATCGATTTTTCTCGGGCTTTTGATGTTGTAAACATCCAGCTGCTTTGTGATAAGCTGTATAAAATGGGTTTCTCGACCTCCGCTTATAAAAGGTTCCACTCATACCTGTCGGGTCGTCATACCTGTCGTACTCAGGTTGTCACTTCTTCAAATAATCAGCACTCTCAACCTTAATGTAGGCACTCTGGTCTACTGCAAGGATCCATTTTAGGACTGCTACTCTTCTCTTTATATATCAACGATATTGGTAAAGTGTTTAACCACTCGTACCACTTATATGCTGATGATTTGTGTATCAACATTGTAAAAAGAAACGGGTAACTTTACCAGTAAAACGGTAAATTTCTCATAGACTCAGCGATGTAAAGTTCCAGTATCATGTAATATTCCTCCGCTGAGCGTAGGTTCCGATTATTACCATCGCTGAGTGCAGGACTTTTACCCGCTTTTTTACAGTGTATATTCATCGTTCATTTTACGATATAACTGACATCATTCGCCGAATTAGTGAAGATCTAAATAATATTGCGAACTGGTCGAGATCCAACTTTCTCATCATTAATCAGGAGAAAACCGGTGCGACGTGGTTTGGTATATGTAATTTTATTAGCAGACTTTCAACTATTAGCACGCCTGATATCCTATTAAATAAACACAAAGTACGCGTTACTGAGTCGTTAAAAATTTTAAGCGTAACTCTTGACTCTAGGCTGACGTTTAGGCTTGAATGTGGTGCAATCTCACAAAAATGCTCGGCTGATCTCAACCGTTTTCGTAGATTTAGTGAATCTTTACCGATCGAATGTAAAGTCACATTAGTTAAGGCACTTATATTGCCCTATTTCAACTAGTGTGCGGGACTATTTGGTAGGAGTATGAATGGTGCTTTGTGACTGGAGCTCGCAAAAGCGACCACATCACTTCTTCGTACATTAAACTTGGCTTGCTACCATACACTTACAGAATGCAGTATCTCACCCTCTCGTTTCTTGACACTGTCCTGTGTAATGGCCAACCGCAGTATCGAGTAAGTAGGTTCGAATTCCGGCCCCAAAATCAGGCTGGTTTGAAATGAACCTCGCCTCTCAATCTCAAGGTACCTCGTGCTTCTCTTGAATATTTGTGTGGCTCCCTTTACATTTTATGTACACGAATATGGAATGATTTGCCAGAATGGATAAGAAAACTGTACAATAGAGGTTGTTTTCAGAAAGCACTATATGTATAAGCATGTATTCTCTGAATTCTTACACGAGATAGGTAGTTATTAATATGTAATATATGCGCATTTACACTACGTTTAGTTTTATTAAACATTAATTTTAAGATGTAATGTTTTTGTTAAATTTTTATTTTTTGTTTATTATTATTTACTATTCTATACAGGTTCAGCAGTCTAATGATTCCTGTAACCTTAGTCTTAAAATAAATGATTCTGATTCTGATTCTGATTCTCTCTAACATGCTCGCTTTCGCTCACGCTGCTCGACTTTGCCTGTATCTTTATACTCGGGTTCGCGCTTATGTTGCTGCTGCGACGATAATTCAAACACACAGTGATATATTTTCGCGTCTGTTTTGATTTTACTGAGGCCATGCGCGATGCATGATCAGTCCTTCTGCATTTTGTACACTGTACAAGTGCCGTGATAGTACGCAACTGTCAGTCACAGAACGCACAAAAATTTTACTGCTCCATTTCTACAAAGTGTTGCCCTCTTGCGGGAATAATAAAATCTTCGACCGCGACTATGTATTATGATGAGCACTTGAACAGAGCAAGCTGGACCCACGCGCTTATTAAATATAAACACACCTGCTATGTACAAGTAGTGACATGTGCAGAACTGCCAACGAAAATGTCGCCCAACTTCGTCACGAGAAAGCCTTCAAAACACCCAGAAAATTCAGCAAAAGTGATGCAAGCTCAAGACCCCCAGTTTTGATAACGATGGAGATGATGGCTTGCATAAAAGCGCATGCAAGTAACCTTCAACAAAACGCCCGAAGGCAGACAGCAGTACCAAAGCTTGCGAGCGAGAGCGACGAGAAAGGCATGTATATGCGCGACTTACCGAGAGATAGATAGATATTCGTTTATTTGGACAAAAAATACTAGTCCATAAATTTCATACAATACGTGGTACCTTTTAAATCAGGCTTTTATAATTTCTATATTGCACTTATTTTTACTATGATATCACAGGCATGCTTTCAAAATCAGTCTTAATCAGTCTTAAAATAATACTCAAACCAAAAATTAATATCACAGAGCGTCTTATGTTAATAATACAAATAAAAGAAATTTATAAAACAGTCGATATCTATCATACATGACATTTAAAATTAAAGTATAAACATTCACACAATCATTCATAGTTCACTCATGCTAATAAATTCACTCACACTTCAGAACGATGTATAGAGGACAGGATAAAATAAGTTAACATAAACTCTTCCGCCTGCCCTCAGTGTGACTTGTAAGTCGTACTTTTCGCACAGGCTTAGTCTCTAGGTGGCTAAGGATCGGTTTCAAGAAGGTGTTGGAGTACCGGAGTCTTAAATACGCGCAAAGATGGAGTGTTGCGGAGATTGTTTGGGAGAGAATTCCAAAGCGCGCACACTGAACCTGGCAAGATCGCATACCAGTTTCCGTACGCACTCTTGGCACCGAGAGTTCTTGTGCATCATCCCTGCTAGTGCATCTGAACTGGTGTTTATGAAAAAATGCCGCTAAATAACTTGGTTCATTGAGTCGAAGGATTTTATACATAAGGATGGCGGCAAATACATCCTTGGGCTATCAACGCGCAACCAGCCCAGCTGCTTTCTATAGGGCGCGATGGGCTCATCCCTCCTAACACCATACATAAATCGCACACATGTGTTGTTCAGTCTCCGTAAACGTATTTTTTTGCTCGTCGGACGCGTCAAGACACACTACAGCGCAGTAGTCAAGATGAGGTAAGACTAGAGCTTTAACCAGTCCTCTGCGCAAAACTTCGGTGGTACATGCACTTATAAACCGCAGGCTGTAAAGGATTTTGTTGAATTTTAAGTTATACAATCGACCTGCTATTTCCACTTTGATTTACTACCGAATGTAACACCGAGACTCACGACGGCGCCGGAAAAAGGCAGAAGCGCTCCGCTCCCCAAAGAGAGAGAGAGAGAGAGATGAGTCTCTCAGATCAGATATACTATCATTGAGAGAGGTGAACCCTCCCAGACGATTTAGCACCCGCAGGTAACCGTTGATAAAGATGTCACATAGGCGCTGGCTGTTCGCGGGAAACGAAGCAGTCAATTCGCGTAAGTAACAGTACCTATGATAAATTTAGCGTAATATCATTGATTTATAAAAATTAGCTTTAAAAAGGAAAAACTTGTGGCAAGTATGATGTTTTTTGCCCAGCACAATTACATTTATTCTTGAATCAAATCCTATTAAAAAATAAAATCTCTTCATTTACTGTATCTATGTCTCTTTTTGATAATGTAAAATGTAAAATATATTTTTTGCTGCATAAGGTCGAATTCATATTTTTAACTAAATAATCAATTCTTTATTACGTGTTTGATATTATCTAAATCTGACCTTTAGAAAGTTATAAAATAAATAGAAATCGCTGACGAAGTTTCTACTGGTCCCAGTTTCGAATTTCTTATGGTAAAATTTGGCTAAAGAAAGTTGTGAAATCATTTTAGAAATTGTCAAGTATTCTTTTTTAACTTAGCAGCAATCTTAGCAGTTTGTACGTCATTGTAATTGTTTTAGTATTTTTTTCTCTTTTCAATTTTGTACAATATTCTTAATCTTAAAATGACTATGAACATACTTGGCAGCACGGCATCAGCAATTTAAGGTGACGAACAAAATGTAAGCTTATATTAGTTGCAGTCAAATGCAGCTGTAATATACAAAACGATGAAACTTAAAATTAATAACTACCAAATACTTTTCCTTAATATTGAAGTAAAAAAGTAATGTCAATTGGTAATTTTGATCGGAATATAATTTGATTTACAGAATCATTAGCTCCCCTTCTACTCTTTATGATGTACATGTCCGCTTCTAATTGATTTGAAATGTATTTTTGTAATTATTGACTAAGTGAATATTTAATAAAGCTAACATTCTTATGGGTTATTATAATATATAATATGTATTACTTCTAAATTCATATAAAAAAATAACGCGCCCAACTTATCCCATGACCAGTAACATTAAATGTAGTATAGAAAACATTTTTGATTTATAAACCATTTAAGCAGTAAATTTATTTTTATCGTTTTTTACTTCCACTCACGGTTAAGTAGCAAAATAATTTCATTGAATGTGGGTTTAGAAGTATCATGTTTTTATAGGTTTATTAATAATATTAATAATGTGATTATGAGTGGTGTAAACTCTCTGACTCAGCGATAAACTGCCTGACGCCGTGCCGCAAAGTATGCTCCTAATTCATTTTAAGTCATTTTAAGATTAAGAATATTATATAAAATGAAAAAAAGAAAAAAATAATAGGACAACTAAAATGAACTGTTAAGATTGCTGCTAAGCTAAAAAGAATACTTGACAATTTCTAAAATGATTTCACAACTTTCTTTAACCAAATTTTACCATAAGAAATTGGTAACTGATAAGAAGTTGTTTATCTAATTTGCATTGCTGGGACTAATAGAAGCTTTGACAACAATTTCTATTTATTGTATAACATTATAAAGGTCAAATTTAGATAATAGAAAAAATGTAATACAGAATTGATTATTTAGTTGGAAACATGAATTCGACGTTTTGTAGCAAAAAATATATCGTTTATATTTTATATTATCAAAAAGAGATTACATATACATTGTAACTAAGGAAATTTTATTTTTTTATAGGATTTGATTCAAGAATAAATGTAAGTGTGATGGGGAAGAAACGTCATACTTGCCACAAGTTTTACATTTTTAAAGGTAATTTTTATAGATTGCCCTACTTTCTTAGAGACTATAATGGATAACATATAAATTACGGTGTTCTGAATCAGTCAACGGTATAATAAAATATTTATGTGAAAATTACAAGAAACTACCGCGAATCTAATTGGTAGAGACTATAAAATGTGACGTAGAGTTTACGCTTTGATAGATACTTTTATAACGACCTTTTTATACAAATTATTAATAAAAATTTAAATATTATAGTCCAATCATTTAGTTCAGATAAAGTGTTATTAAAATTACCATATAAGTAAAAATGTCATTCATTTAAAATCCAGATAAAAATCACCTCATTTTTAAAATAACTTTTTTTATTATGAAATTACATGAATTTGGTCAATTTTCAGGATTCTCATACGAGATCTCAATTTCCGATCTGTACTGAAAACACAAAAAAAAAAACATGCAACCGCCAACAATTTCTAGTTTTCATGATTTAAACTATTACGATGAATTTAATTAGCTATTAGAGGCTATTAGATGGCACCTGACGCATCTTGTTGCGAAGGCCCCCGCTAGGTGGCGACGGCCATTTTCCGTGCCGTGACCGTGCCAGTTAGCTCTATGCCGGAATATTTTTTTTTTTCATGCTATTTTGTGCTACATCAGCCTTGCATCAATAAGCACTCTTACAGTGACTAAATAAAACTTATACCTCGTGGAGTTGATACGTGCAGTATTGACAAATGATATCCCCCCGTCCCACCATTATCACTTTTTCGTGAGTTTTATTATGTTTTCCTGTCGTTATGCTAAAGATGCAGCCCGCCAAGTACCCCATTTGTTACAAACCAGTCACTAGACAAACGGGTGAAGCGTTGCCTTGCATCGGCTGCAACCAGCTAGTAGACTCGGACTGCTACTCGCCCTATATACTGGTGTCGTCGAGAGGAATACATTGCTGTGCCCCGAGCTCTGCTCGAACTGTGGCCCTCAACAAATCGCGGGTAGCCCCTCTTTCAGTTCCACCCTGTGACTCTGTCCTTCTCTCATCTAACGTAGTTGACGAGGCCACATTTACGACTGCCAGCGGCTCGGCGACGAGGCTTGGCTCGCCCATCTCTCTTTCTCTTGCACAGATTTCTGAACAATAGTATGCGAATTCAATCTCGAGCGAGTCCGAGACTGATTCTCCGTGCATTGAAAAATGTGTTCAAGATTCTAGAAAGTTGATGCATTAAGAAAATCTGTGAATACAGTTAAGTCACAACAAATATATATATATATTAAAAATTTATTTTGATATTAAATGTCTGTGCCAAATATATTCGAAATTTTGGATTATAATTTTCTTGTGTGCTATAACTTAAGAATTTCATTAACGTTCCATTTAAATGTAGATGGATGTTTTACTGCGAATTTGGAAATACATCAGTACAAATGTTTCAAGTTTTACTACTCGTTCAGAATTTTCAGTGATGCAGTGATAAATTATGCATTTCGAAATTTTTTTCTCTAAAAGAATCACTTTAAGAAAAAAATTTATAGATAAAAAAGTAGTTACAATTATTCGAAGAACACGCATGATTTTTTCAGAAGTTTTTAAGACATTTTTTGATTTTTCAAAAATGTTAAAAATTAAAAATTTCAAAATTGGCTGAAAACCTTCTGAAAAAATTCACACGTATTTTTGAGTGATTCTAAGTATTTTTGTTCTATGACATTTTTTCATTAAGATCATAGATTTCGAGAAAAAAAATCATGAAGTTTAACATTACGCTGTTTCACAAAATCCGCTATTTTTGAAAAACTAAGAGGGGAAAAAAGGTTCACAATCAGTGTTTCGGAAACGCCAGACATTCGGACCGCGATTTCTGGCGGTAATATAATTATCCAAAAATAGAAACAGTAACAAAAATTGAATAAAAAAAAAATTTTTATTAAATTTTTTGTCTTTTCTTTTAAACTCAAAAATAATGCACTTATTGACTTTTTTTATAAAATAAGTTGCAGATTCTGAAAGAGCACCCTCGAAAACCCCCTATATAGGATTTTGGATAAAAATGACTTTGTTTTTCCAATAGAATTCTGTACTTTAAAATGTATGTACAAAAATGGGCATTTGCGCATTAATGGGTTAAAGAAAAAAACAAAAAAAATTTAACAATCTCTATTTCACGATCAACTATACTTTTAAAGTTATTTTCATACTAGAATCAGTGTCAAAAATCTTTAGGTTAAAATAAGAATTCTATTAAATTTATTAAACAGATTACGAAATAATTTATTGCAGTACTTCTTTTAATTTCATACAATTTTTTCATATAATTTCATATAATATGAGTAACGACATAACACTAAATTTTGAATAACACTAACAATAACTGTAATAATAACTAGAATAATAACAGTAATATTAAAAATCTCTTATTATTAATATCTCTTATTATTCTATTGATGAAAAAAAACACTATTGCGATTAAGAATATTTACGAAAAGATAAAATTTAATATCTATATTTTTTATGAAAAAATAAGAAAATAGAATTCATAAATCTCTGAAACATGAAAATTGAGTATACAATAGTAAAATCAAATTTAAAAATTATATATTTAAAATTTTGATAATATTAAAGAAATTTAAAAATAACTTTTCAAAATTTCTTAGATAATTTTTCAACTATTTTTAAATAGGTTTTATTACTTTCTTTATTTATAATTATATAAGACACGTATATTAAAACAAAACATTAAGTTAAAGGAAGTTTGGTAGTGCCAATGAATTGACAGCGATTTTTTTATTGTATGATAAAACGTCATTTAGCACCTCAAAAAGTTGGATTTGAAAATGAGGCTTTTCCTTACACTTTGACTGTACTAAAATCTGTTGATCACATGAAAAGTCAAAATCCTTTTTTAATCCTAAAGATGTGCATTTAAAAATAACTGTTTACAATCACATGTACACAAAGTGTACTCCAACATTTTTATGTCTGTTATTGTTATTTTTTAAAACACATATTTCGCACAAGGCTCATTTTATTGGTTTTTGTACGTAGAACATTGCTTTTTTAGAAAAATAGCGATATCTTATTGCCTCAAGAAGGTTCAACAGAAAAACAGTAAAATTTTTATAGCTCCTAAAATAAAGGAACACTCTTTTCTAAGTCCGCCATTTTATTTGTACAACGGGCAAATCATTTTTTATAAGTGGATTGTTTTTGGGTACATCAGAACTTACATCTAACCAAATTTCAAAATGATTCTCGGATACCTCAACTATAGCTGTAACGGGGCAGGATTTAGGGAAAATCGAGGTAATCGAGGGGCTAGAACCCACGACCTTGGGATCCAAAGGCGCGCTCCTTAAGGGGATGTGCGACCCTCGGAAAGATTCCTACCTTACCGGTAGTGTCCGTAATTTCGTATTGAACAAAATATATAAAGATAGCTATTAATTTCCGGAAAAATGCTCTGTTACGACCTCAGAAATGATGTAAGCATTATGTCATTGCAGTTTCATAAAATTCCATGCAGGATTCCCGGAGATTTTTTTACTCGAAAATTTCGACTGGTAACACAGGGATCTACCATTCGTTGACTAGCTTCTCAAATCCGCGGCCGTTATAGTAACAAAAAATCAATTCTTTTCATTGTGATAGAGATACAAACAATTTGCACGGTTATTGCAGCATAAAGCTATATCGTATTTATCACAAAATGACTGTGGGGCTTTTTTAATACAAAGTTTATATTTTTTTCATTAAGCTCGTATGTAACGTATAAGTCACACGACATTCTCAAATCATGCCCCATAAACTGTTAGTACAAAATAAATTAAACTATTTATTTATTTAAATCTAAAAATAGCGTTCTGAGATGAGCTGAATAGTATCCTGAATATCTCTAGTGATTAAAAAATATTAAAAAAAATGTTAAGAACAATCGTATTCAACATGGCGAAATCAATATGGCGACGAAAAGGCTGATTTTTGATAAAATACTTGAGTACTTGGGTAACGATTCATTTTCGATTTTTTTAGGTCGCTGAAATTAAATTTTACGTTAGATGTTGATTTTCTTCAACGAGAAATTCAATATGATGACCATGAAAATTTGGAAAATAGGCATTTCCCTAAAAATACAAGTGGGTACCCATTTCCGATGTTTTTGAGACCGCTGATTTCAATTTTGATGTTGAATTTTCATTTCCTATAATGCAAAATTCAATATTGTGACCATAAAAATTCGGAATACAAGTATTTTCCAAAAAATACGAGTATGTACTTTAATTTCATATTTTTGAGGATTTTGAGCTCGAATTTGGTGTAAGATTTGAATTTTTTTAATAATAATTATGTAAAAATGTGAAAATCGCTAAAACAAGACCAGCAAGTATGTTTGTTACAAATGTCGCATCCCGTAGTTGTGCGCTTTTTGCAGTTTTCTTTAGCTTTACAAATTTTTCGTGAGTCTAACTTGACTTCTTTTTATATCTTTTGTGACTTTCAGCGAAGCAGTCGTCACAAAAAGGTTTTGTGCACTCGTAACAATAGAATACAGTTGTGTACGCATAAATATGCTGTGTATGACATTGCGTATGTTACTATACATAACACGATTCTGGGGACACTGGACGGAGTGTATGAAGCGGTATGTTCATGAGCGTTCTTGATTACCTAGCGACTTGTGTGTGCTAGGTAGATTCATTATGACCGCACTACAAGTCACATCGACTCCCGTATTACACGATCTGTATCCACGTTCCTCCGTGACAACTTAGTAAATACACAATCGTCAGGTTCACTCAAGTCTACCTTTTCTTTCATAAATTCCCTCAAACATAACATTGGCGACGAGGATCAAGACTTTCATGTATATTTTTCAACTTTAATTTTGAACAATTTCGTGATACGAGAACTACGTGAGTACCATCTTACATGCGGAGTTGAGTGCCGGTCATTGTACTTTACATACTTTTGTTACAGAAAGAAAAATACAGAAAATTTTCTCTCGTGCTGTATCAGTTTTTACGAATTACGTACGAAAATTCAGATTTTCTTTCTCTTGTGCAACAGTGCGCGAGTGATGTTAGTGAAAACTTGGCGCGTGTGTCCTCACATAACCAAGTACTGTGCAAATTTTCGCTAGTGTGCACAGTTTACAGTACTACATTTACAGTTTTCAGCTTACAGTACTTTTAGTATTTTTAAGTGTTAAATTTACAGTCTTGCGCGTAATTTGCCATTTTTCGCTATTTACAGTTTTAGAGAAAATTCGTGTTTTGTGTTTTACATGTAGTTTACGTGTCGCATATCTAAAGGCTTACTTTACTTTTGTTTTCCGTTCAAAATTGATTTTCCTAAGGCGATGGTTTCGCTCTCAAGTAGCCAGAGCGACTGCAGTGGTAGTGGTAGTTCTACTATCGAATCGCAAACAGTTTTACCTGCGAATAATAATACCACGAATTCGATCCACATCACTCCGTTCATGCCTGATGAAATACAGTGGGAGCGCTGGCTAAAAAGATTTACCGGTACTCGAAGAATCATGAAAATCGCAGATGCGGAAGACCAAAAAGACTACTTGCTCTATTTTGTTGGAGATACAGCTTTGTGATACTTATGGGAGTGAAACACCAGAGAACAAACCTTACAACGAGCTTATTGTCAACCTGAAAGAGTTGTTCGCTCCTCCTATTTTACAAATTTCTGAAAATGTCAAGTTCAATAGCAGAAAACAGCTGTCTGGTGAGCCTATACAAGACTTTGCCACTGTTTTAAACAAGATGAGTGCAACTGTGGTTTTGGAGCACATTTAACCAAAGCTCTCAGGAATCAGTTTGTATTTGGAATTGAAAGTCGACGCATACCGGGCAGACTTAAGGAAACAAAAGACTTGACGATTGAAAGTGCAGTTACTACGGCTCTTACTTTGGAAACTTGTGATAGAGAAACCATAAGTTTATGCAAAAATATTGTTTTAGTATACTTCGTAAACGCGCAGAAGTAGAAGCAAAAAAGGAGCACCTCAAAAAGGAGCAACTCTACTCCGAAAGCGCATCAGAAGCAGCAAGAACCGGTCGATTTCATCAAGCCGTATTGTTTTAAATGTGGTAATAAAAACCACAAAGCAAATTCTTGCAATTTGCCGTCTACATTTGTTTGCAATGCTTGCAGTAAAACTGGGCACCTAGCCCGTGTGTGCAGGTCTAGGAGATTGTCGACATTTTTGCCGTGGATGCCGAGAAGGTACACCATATTGCTTGCAGGGACAAGTTTATCAAGGAATTTACTGTCAACAATCAAAGGGTCAATTTCTATTTGGACTGCGGAGCGGCGGTATCTCTGATGTTTTTCAAGGAGGCAAAGCAGTTTTTTCCAGACGCCGTTCTACAAAAGTCTAGGATTCAGCTGGTAACTTACTGCAAAACTAATATCAGTGTGCGTGGCTTTATCACTGTTTCGGTTAATTTTGATAATACTAATTTTAATTTAAACTTGTATTTTACAAATGTAAACCGCTCTCCGCTGTGCGGTCGCGAATGGTTCATACTTTTATTAAAAGCAAAGACGCTTAAAGTTTGTTTACTTCTGTTTTATTGTTAGAAACTCGTGAAATCACTAAATTCGATCAAAATGCGTTTATAAAAGAATTATCATGTAAATATAAGAATGTGATTCGGCAATATTTTTCACCAATCACAGGCCTGGGAAATCACGGGCCCGTTTTCTACAAAGTACGGTGCCTTTTCGTTTGGCAGAACCTGTCGATGCATCACTTGACTTCGTGGTGTCAGAGAAGGTTTTAGAGCCCGTCACTACGTCGTACTATGCTACTCCTATCGTTCCGGTATTGAAGAAGTATGGGGCTGTTCGCATCTGTGGTGACTATAGGGTCATATTGACTATACAGTCAATCCGCAACTAATCATCAATGAATTTCCACTGCCAACGACGGATGAACTTTTCATTGACTTGACAGGTTGCAAGTTCTACGCAAGGATCGACTGCATTTGGGCGTAGATACAGTTACCGGTAGATGAATAAACGGCAAACTTACTATAAACACTTCACGTGGACTTTTTGAAGTGTGGCGTATGTTATTCGACATCGCAGCTGCGCCTGCTATCTGGCAAGAGCGTATGATCTTTTTATTTCGTTCAATCAAAGGTATGTGTGTGTGTTTCAGGACGATTTGAGGTTGGCGGCTAAAACTTTTGTTTTATTATTAGATCTCATTCATACAGTTTTAAATATTTTAAATATTCATAATATAAAAATTAACTTGAAGAAATGTTCATTTTGTGAAATAGAAATTTGCTATTGTGGTTACGTTATCAATGCGAAAGGAGTTCAAAGATCCAACGAAGTTTGATGCCGTTGTTAAAATGCGTTAAACCTCGAAACGTCAGTGAATTGCGTACTTTTATTGGTATGATCACTTATTATAATAGATTTATTAATAATATAAGTACCTTGTTAAGTCCCTTGTATGAATTATTGAAAGAAAAGGGCAGTAAATTTTTTTGGAGTAAAGATTGTCAAACAGCTTTTGATTCAGCTAAGGAAGCTTTCACTCACGATACCTGTTTGACTTTGTTTGACCCCAAGAAACCTCTGTTACGTGCGACTGACGCTAGCCCGGTAAAAATTAAAGACTTACAAAAATTTATGTGAACCGTATTTATGCTAAGTAAATTTTAACAAATTTTGATATTTTATATTTTTTATGTGATTAGAACAACTGTAAAAAAAAAATTTTTTAATATTTTTTATGTAGACAAAATGGAAAATGCTGTCGAACTTAAAATTATTGGAGTTGGTAATTGTTTATTTAAGTGTTATTCATATTTTCTTTACAATAATCAAAATTATCATATGAAAATTAGATTAAATATAATAAAAAATATTTTAAATAATTGAGAATCTTTTAAATACTTCATTATAGATAATAATAATTACTATAAAAATACATGTCTTAAAAGACTATTTACGGAAATGAGGTAGAAATTTCAAATTTGGCATAATTATATGATGTATCTGTTATAATTCATTTAGGAAATTCTAATAAAACTTTTACATTTTGAAAATTAAAATTAACGCTAATACTTTCCGGAAGTATTGACTCTAAGCATTAAGATACCATAAATGGCTATAATCAAAATATTCAAGTAAAATCTTTAAAAGTGAAACATAAAATTTTTTATCAAAAAAGATATCTTAAAAAAATTGTAATAATAAATAAAATGATAACGTTATATTAAAATTATCAAAAATAAATAATACAGCTAATGTTCTTAAACGACATGTAACGTATCAGTTAACTTTATTTGATTTGTTTTTGTGTCTGAGTTTTCACTCAATTCACGGAATCTGTAGTTCCGATGAGACTGACGAAAAATGTAGAGGAAACGCGACATTTACACTAACTCGATGCCCTATAGCATAAGCGGTCCCAGTTTTTACTAGTCTTTTTCTACTCCAAAAATTTCCTAAGAGCTATGCTTATAAAAGAAAAGTGTTTATAATATAATTTTATAGTTTATAGTTTTTAAATTTCGCAGCGTCTTTAATTCCTCTCTGGCTATTCCAGAGGGATTCACCTTCTGCGTAGTGCAGTTGATTTTATTATGGGGACTAAGTTTCTATAGCGATTAAGGCTGAGACTGCGTCTCCCCAAAATCGTGTTATACGTTTGTTTTTTCGAAAGGTTAATTTCCAAAAGAAATAACCCAGAACTCCGATTCAGTTTGGTGTATTATATTATGTTTTTTTTTGCGAGGACTGACTTTCTACGGCGGTCAAAGACGAAAGTGCAATACCTGACGGTATAAGTGTAGGAGTGTTATTTCATTGGAACTATAATCTAGAATATTATTCCTCCTTGTCATCATTGATGTCCCTTTCGTGGTTTTACAACCAGGGTCGTCTGTTCAGACCGTAATATTTGTTAATTTGGAGATGGGATGGTGAGCACTAATGTCCCTTTTTAGTTTTCAACCTCGGTCGTCTGTTACACCGGGATGTTTGATTTTTTTAAGCATTAATGCATGTATATGATTGAATACTTGTTAAGGACAAAGCCTTATTGGTACAAAATAATCTTTAAGATCAACGTCTTCAGTTTAAATATTATAAGCGTCATTTAGTATAAGGAACAAAGCCTTCTTGAGCTGAAAGCCCATAATTTATGTTTCCTTTTTATTTTAAATATAAATAAGGTCAAAGTCTTCGTTGATGTAAGTCCGTAAATATTTTAATACGGTCAAAGTCTTCTTAAGGGGATGCCGTATACCGACAAGAATCCCTACATTACCGAATTTTCGTTTCATGCCGCAGTAGTTTAATAAAACGATCTGAAATTGTACAAACAATACACAGAATGTCCCTCTGCCTCTTTTATAACAAAAGATTGAAGTAAAATATTACGCATTTTCAATAAATGTTAGTCAATAGGGTTACGTATACATCCAATGCGCATTTTACAATGTGAATAAAATTTAGCAGAGGGACTATCCTACCACTACAAAGAATATTTTAAGCTTACGATGCAAATAAAAAAATTAAACGAAAAATTAGATTTGGAATAAATCACTTGAAAATAGTTGAAAGCCGATACAACAAAAATCTACAATTGCATAAGGACGTGCCTATAGAATTCCCGTGTCATCTACTTTTTCAACTATTTTCAAGTGATTTATTCCGAGTCTAATTTCTCGTTTAAAATATTCTTTGTAGTGGTAGGATAGTCCCTCTGCTAAGTTTTTTGTACGTATGTGCATGAATTTTATTCACATTGTGAAATGCGTATTAGGTGTCTGAACCTAACTGTATTGGCTAATATTTTTTGAAAATGCGTAATATTTTAATTCGATCTTTTATTGTAAAAGGCGCTGAGGGACATTGTATGTATTGTTGTCGATTGTTAGCTACAATTTCAGATCGTTTTATTAAACTACTGCGGCATGAAACGAAAACTCGGAGTACCGGTAACGTAGGAAGTCTTTTTGGTATATTTGATCCCCTTAAGTTAAAAGCTCGTAATTTATGTTTCCTTTTTTTTATTTTAATTTAAATAAAGTTAAAGTCTTCTTGGATCAGAATCCGTAAATTATTAAATACTAATTAAATTTAGGGAATAAAAATGAAAGAATGAAAGTATAATTCACCTTATTTATTACACAGGCCTACAAATTTTTAACCCAGAGGCTAGACCTATCGTACCCGAAGGATTTTGATGCGGTGAATCCGAATCCGTGCTCAGAATTGCTACTATACGTCTGGTTTTCGAGATATCCTAACCTAAAAGTGCAAAAAACACCGGTTTTGCCCATTTTTGAGGTTATATATACACGGCAGATTTATTTTTCACAGAAAAGTACACTCGGGATTTTAAAGTATAAATCTTCCTTTTTCAAGTAACGTTGAATTTGTTCAAATATCTCTTATTTTCGCTGAGATTTTGCAATTTTAAGTTTACAAATTTTCAAATGTTATATATAACCTCCAAAATTCACTTTTAGGTTAGGATATCTCAATATCCTGACGTGATAGAGCAATTCTGTGGCCAGATTTGGATTCAGCGCACCAAAAACTTTCGGAAAAGTATACTCTGGTTTCTGGGTAAGGAGGTCGGTCTCATTCTGTTGGTCTGTATAATCTAAAAATTGATCTATTGCATCATACCTATGTTATTGCCATGGCTTTTGGAAAGCCATATACATGAAAATTTGAAAATTTATAAACTTAAAATTGCCAAATCTCAACGAAAAAAAAAAGATATTTGAACAAATTCAACGTTATTTGAAAGAGGAAGATTTATACTTTAAAATCACGAGTGTACTTTTTTGTGAAAAATAAATTTGCCGTGTATATATAACCTCAAAAATGGGCAAAAATGGTGTTTTTTGCACTTTTAGGTTAGGATATCTCGAAAACCAGACGTATAGGAGCAATTCTGAGTGCGGATTCGGATTCAGCGGATCAAAATCCTTCGGGTATGTTAGGTCTGGTCTCTGGGTCTGGACTTTTGTTAAATTTTGTCGGCCCGTGTTATTCTTTGAAAAATTTACAAGTTATTTCGCTAAGCGTGGCTAGTCGCTCTGACTTTGGAATCCGTCAGTCCGATGTATTTTACTTTGCTTATAGCGGTTAAGACTGATGCCCAAGGCACTCTGGTAAACCAGAAAAGGTTCCTTAAGGTCCTTGTGAGCGAGCAAGTTCTGCCAAAACCGTCTCGCGCTGCTCTATTTATACTAAATCCTTATACTTTGGATAAATAGGACGAGAAAAATGGAACGAAGTAAGGGAAACTGTGTTAGCCAGTAGGAATTCGGGGTGATGTCCTAAATTTTCCTTCGTTATTATTTTCTATTACTATACAATGTATTGGAGAAAGGCCGAAGAAAAGGTCTAACTACGAATAGTAAAACTCTAATCTCAACTCTTACCTAACATTGATGGAAGGTATACCCCGGTTGAGGGTGTGAGTGGTAGGTAGTCTCATAGTAGGGAGTCTCGTTTTCCCTCAATCTTGCGCCTAACCCTTGCGATTGGACATAACTGTTTGCTTGGAGAGGGAAACCTCTCTTTGTCTCTTTCTAACAAGGATTTGTAGGCTAAAACTGATAAACTATCTTAATGATTATAACAACTTATAAAACTGTCGGAAAACGGCAGTTAGAAATTTGGACTTACGAGTCCCCTTTTTATGTACATTCCTTGGGTGGCTATTTTTAGCTTGACGCGTTTCCTTCAGAGAAAAACCAGCGTTGGAAATTCAGAAAAATTTTCCTAACAAAATATAAGCTAATATAAAAATTTTCTATCGCAATTCTAAGTATGACAATACATCGTGACATAACAGAAAATGTTCTTGTAATAAATGAAATAATAATATTTCTAATAAAGAATAAAATTACCTTATTCTGATTTTGTTACAAATAATACTAAAATTAACACAAAAATGACTTCTGTTTATGCAACAACAAAAGAAAAAATTCAACTGTTTTCATAACGGGAAAACTCTTATATCACCATTATGTAAATTTAATGATAAATTTAAAAAATTCATATTCTTCGATACAAATTTTAGAATTTTAATTAGGTACTAGCTACAATTCCTCGGTCGCTAACGCTCCCTCGGATAATTTGTACTATGCTAAGGTAACATTATAATGAAAAAAAGTTAATTTATGAAATGTATTTATAATACTTGTCAGTTAAATATGTGCCATTTACCATTTACATTTTATATTTTACCATTTACGATTTTTCATGAGTAAATTTTAAAATTTCTGAAAGTGTTTAAAAAGCTAAAAAATTAATATTTTTATTGATTTGGTACACTTATAAACATATTATATATACCAAACCGGTAAGGTAGGAATCTTGCCGATGGTAGCACACTCTCTTATATAGAAGTAAAATTTTTCCAGATGCATCAAAATCGATTTAATGAATTTAACGAAATATATAAAGATAGATATTTATTTATTTATTTATTTATTTATTTAAACCAGAAAATTACATTGTAAGATTGACTGCTCATTTAA
>UELU01089310.1:1952-12442 GCA_900490025.1 Megastigmus dorsalis
GGGGGGGGGGGGGGGGGGGGGCGGATGGAGATAAGCCGGAGAAGTCGTCGCCGCCGCAGCAGTCGGAGAGATAAAGCTCGAGAAAGAGAGAGGTATAGATAGGGAGAGAGGCGTTGGGAAGATGAAGGAGAGATACGGCGGCGGAGGCAGCCAAGTAGAAGGGGCGAGGCTGCGGTCAGACGTGAGCGCCGAGCGACGAATTCAAGATATCGGAATGTAGGAGGGAGAAAACCGGGGAGGATTTGGCCGAGCACGGGACTTTTGATTTAGTCTTTTTCGCCTTGACTGCGGCGCTTTTTAACCGGAGATGGAGGATTACATTTAAAGCGGATTGGCGAGTGCTACATTTTTTACGATTTTCTATTGTTGAATTACCTGAAATTAACGAGTTCATTATTACAATGCAAAATCAGTACATGAATTGTATTGTGAATTGTTCAAGATATATATACTGAAAGCATGAGTGCAATTTGACAATATCAAACAAGAAACAAAAAAGGCTCGCTGAAATTCATTCAAAGACCTCATAAGTCAAAAGTCATCGGAGTAAACAAAAGGTGAAAGGAAGCTGCGCGAAACTAGCATAATCCACACCTGCCTACAAAGTGAGAGAAATGAGCGTGCGCAGGTATGGGGATAGCGAAATAAAAAGGAACATAAAGATAGAGTCAAAGTATAGAGGCTGAAAGAGAAAGAAAGGGGGCTACAGGCTATAGCGGTGGTGCTACAAACCGTCGGAACGAACGGAAAAGCCACTCGAACCGGCCTCTTTGTGTACCACAAAGAGTAATCCGGCTTAAAGCGTTAACTGTGCAGTGGCGCCCGGCGCTTTTGCACGTGCTACAAACCCTGCCACTTATATACACGCGCACACACTAACGTCGCGTAGCAACATACAGATAGAGAGAGAGCGAGAGAGAGAGAGAGAGAGAGAGAGAGAGAGAGACGCAGGCAGACACAGACAGGCAGGGCCGACAGGCTATCGCTAAAAAGATTTTCGAGTCGTTACTTAACTGCAAGGAAAAAAAAGGGGGTGAGGCTGACACTGTGTGTAGCGTATACATATATAGGAACGCCGATAACGAATCTCCCTGCCGCGAGCTACTATAACTGACCTTTCATCGAATCGACTCGCCGAAGACGACTCTACGGCTTTCGTTTTATTATTTTTTTTTTTCTTTTTAGACCAGAAATAGAGAAATGGACGCCTTGGAGAATAAAGGGGATTTCGAGCTGGAAATATGCGATAGATGATGCGGCCGCGCTCAAAGCAAGCAGCGCGAATTTTTACTACTCGCAGTCGCCAAGGAGCTCCGAAGGTTTTATTTTCGCACCCCACGTGATTGAACGCGAGTTTATTCGCATGTTCTTCACATTTCTGTAATTTATATATCTCTATTTTATAAATGCCGATATGGTTCTCTGCGAAAATTCTCTGTACTCACTCTAAATTCTAAGATAAAGGAATAAACGCATCGATAATTTGCAACATACTCACGGCCGTGCATATCCATAAGAATTCTCCTCTTCTGCTCCGTGACTTTTCCTTGATATTCTTGGCGCATCGAGCGCTCAGCATCAAACTTTTCAGCAACCGTTTTTTGTCTCTCTCTCTCTCTCTCTCAGAGAGAGGGAGGAAGGGAGCACGAGAGAGAGAGAGAAAGAGATACTCGCAAGACGATTCCGAGTCGTTTTCCGCTAGCGAGAGAGAAAGAGGTAGAGAGACAGAGAGAGGGAGAGAGAGTATATCTGTGCGGTTAGCCCCAATGGACTGGAAGTTGTTTATTTGCTGCTATTCCGGGAAATTATTAACAGGAGCGGAATTATTGCTCCGCGATTCTGGAGGCGATCGCTTTTTCCTTCTAGGCCTTTCCTTGCGATTCTTACCTTTATTCGCAATTATGATTTTGATTGGCTTCGGTTTTGCGGGAAACCGATATTAGAAAGAGATTATTGTTTCTTGCTGCCTCGTAACTAGCAATTGCTTCGTCGACGTTCCCGTCTGTGTAGGAAGTACGAATTGCTTCGATCTAATATTATCCTATCTTTTAGTACTATTAGGGACTGAAAATTACTGTCTATCAAATAATGATATTAATTAAATAGAGTAATGAGGGGATTCTGGTCGAATTAATGTACCTTTCGTGCTCAATCTCTTATTGAACTGTAATTTTTTACTTAGATAGATGAGAGAAGTTCCAAAAAAAATTTCTGCATCAAAAAGTATTCTTTATCTCTTTTATAAATATCTTTTTTTTTTAATAAAACAGTACAAGATTCCTCGTTTTTCACTAGTTTTCCAACAAAATTGCACGTGCCCACTTTAACGGGGGAATGGGGAGGAACAGGAACTATGTTGCGCTACAGAAACGCACCAAATCCCGAAAAGCTCGGGCGTTTACATAAAGACAGCCGTATTCACGCGCACGCGCCTAATTACCTGAGCACGTAATTGTTTCTCTCTCCTCCCGCCTCCTTCTCCCATGCAAGCTCTCTCTCTCTCTCTCTCTCTTTGCAAAAGCAATACAAGCAGCCAAATATATGTAGATAAAAGCCACTCTCTCTTTCTCGATGGAAAGTTCGCATTGTCCCCTTATGGCAGAGTCGCGTCGAGAGGAGAGAGAGAAAGAAAGAGGAAGAGAGAGAAAGAACGGGAGTGTAGCTGCAATGTACGATATAGTCGAGGCACGCAGATAGGAAACTCTGTCGCACAGCCAGGCGCAGACGCGCGAATCTCTCCCCCCCCCCCTGCCCCGAAAACGGACAATTAAAGTCTCCCACTCCACTCCGATCGGAGGCGAGAATGGAATTTCCGGCCTCGTCTTTATTTATTACACATTCCCGCGATTTCGCGCACCCACGCGCATATATGGTGGGTTTGTGTGTGTGTGTGTGTGTGTATGTGTATGCGGGCGATGACTGCAGCCGCGCGAACGGATTTCATTAGTAGTTATTGTGCCGATGAGGTTAATGGCATATGCTAACGATTTGCTTACGAGAATGTAATTGAGGTTCTACTTGTATTTTGTTCGTCTTGCAACAACAAAGGAAGATTACAGAACGGATATGCAGTCGCGGCGTTTGCTGCAGTGCTCGTATATAGTTTACTTTCGGTGCAGCAGTACATATAAGTTTTCGCGACGGCTGGAGGGATGTGGTTCGAGAACTGATTCAGTTTGTGAAGGTCGGTCGACTGCGCTTGAAAAAAGGTAATTCTTTATCGTAAATACACTTAGTTTGTGAGAAGCACGATGAAATTCGTTTTCAGCCTTTTCATTATTTGTACCAGCCGAGAACAGCGAATCCTCGAAACACTATAATTAACGACACACATTTTTCAGCCGAGCTCAACTGCGCGAAAATAAAGCAAGAAAATGTGTGAGAGAGAGAGAGACAGAGACAGAGACAGAGACAGAAAGAGAAAGAAAGAGCGAGATATAGAGAGATACAGATAGATAGACAGATAGATAGATAGATAGATCGATGTATATATATATACTAGCACCCCCCGTCGCGGCTTCGCCCGCGCTCTAACACATAGATGTAATATAATAGTTGTTTAAAAATGTTTCTTTTTTTTTAATGATAGATTTATAAAGTTTGATGAAAAATGATAGAAATATAATAATAAACAAAACCCCTTTACCCCCCGACCCAATTTTGTTTGCCTGCGGCGCCCGCCTGTATTACCACAGAAATAATCATTAGAAAATATATTAAATTGTTTTATTTCTTTATTTAGCTTATTTAGTAGTAGTAACTGTTTTTAAATGAAAGTTGTATATAGAAAAAAGTCCCTAGATCTCTTGCGCAGGCGCACAAATTCGCTTATGAATCTTAGTGCTCATACTCTGTGAACAAAATTATTTCTTTATTGCTAATAGTTATAATAAATGCCAAAACCCAGTGCATACATGTGAACCGCAAAAATTTTGCAAACATTTCATCATATTTATGGATCTTAAACAATCTCTAGCGTAAACGCAAGCCACTCTCTTCGATTTTTTTCTGAAACGATACGCTACTAACAAAACCCAGTTTTTAGGTATTTTTTTCATCGCGATTAGTTAATGTTGGCCGCTGAGTTCCTGTATCCAAATTATAGTTTTTTGAATTAGAAGGGTAACTCAGTTGGGATCATCGGGATGCTAGGAATTATTGCTATTTCACCCTTTGCAGGGCCTGCGAGAATAGCAGTTTCTATAATATTGATTTTAATATTGATATTAATTTTGATTTGTCACCTGGCACATAAATAAATTAGGGGATTAAGATTTCTTAATAGAATAATAGGAGCTTCCATTATTTACAAAAGCGAAACCGCCAGTAAGAATATTCATTGAGGAAGATTCAATACATCGAGTAAAAAAAATTTTACTCAAAAACGGTTTGCTTGATACCGGGTTTCACCCTCCTACTTATATCCTCGGCGACAATTGTTTAGGTACGTGTTCGCTACCAGCTGTGCGTCGCCGCCTGGTGACAGACGCGCGACTCTGCTTTCCTACACGGCGGCGCGCGACTGCGCGTGTACTCCGCCGGCCGACCGCGGCACGCCGTTGTTCCCCTATATTACTTCGCTACGTGTATGTAAAGTAGTCCCTGAATAATTTTTTTAATAATTTATGATATATTTTAATATACAACCTAGCCTATGTTACTCCACGATGCCAAAAATGTATCTTATCAAAAATTTGTTGTAATCGGTTAAATAGTTTTTGAGATTTTGTGACGCGTACAAACAAACGCTGTCTCTTTATTATATTATTAGTATAAGATATATATATACATATAATATATATATATATAGATAGATAGATATTAGTTTATTTGCAAATAAATACAAAATTTGAATGCTAACAATATACAAATGCGTAAATAAGTAATAATTTTACATTATATACAAGACAGTCTTCATGTTTCATTAGTCTATATAAAATATTGCACTTAGTTTCTATCCATGATATCACAGCATAAGTCAAAATATAATACAAATATCAGTCTTAAAATGTTTAAATAAGTAATATCACAGAGCATCTTCTTTTAAAATACAAATAAACAAGGTAAATCAAGGCAGTCTATATCTATTGGTCAATTGTATTCTAAAATTAAGCATTCACTCATTGCACACATACGCCCACTCACGCTAATAAATACACTCACACAATTAAAACATTGTATAGGGGACAAAACAAAATAAGTTAACATAAAGAAAATCCATCTGCTTGTCCCCCTGTGTGGATGTAAGTCTAAAAAAGAGAGAATAAGATCAAATATTTGGCGCACTAGGATCACAGGCCCAGCCTCTGGATGACTAGGGGTCGAGATCGAGGAGGTGTTTAAGGACCGCCGTTTTAAATCCGCACAAAGATGGAAGGTTGCGCAGACTTATTGGGAGAGAGTTCCAATAGCGCGTACACTGGACCTGGAAGGATCTCATGCCAGTCTCCGTGCGCACTCTTGGCATCAAGATTTCCTGTGCATCACCTCTGCTAGCGCACCTGGACTGGTGTTTATTCAAAAATGCCGCTAAATACCCAGGTTCATTAAGTCGAAGGATTTTATACATTAGAATGACGACAAAATACATCCTCCGACTGTCAATGCGCAACTAGCCCAGCTGCTTTCTGTAGGGGGTGATGTGCTCATCCCTCCTAACACCGTAGAGAAATCGCACACATGTGTTATTCAGTCTCTGTAGCCTAATTCTTTGTTCGTCGGACGCGTCAAGACACACCAGGGTGCAGTAATCAAGATGGGGTTATTGGGTAATACTAGAACTTCAACCAGCCTTCTGCGTAAAGCCTCGATGGTACATGCCCTTATAAACCGCAGGGTGTAAAGGGCTGTATTGACTTTTTTCGTTAAACAATCGACCTGCGATTTCCACGTTAATTTACTATCTAATTTAACACTGAGGCTCACGACGGTGTCGGAAAAAGACACAATTACTCCGCCCCCCATACCAAAGTCTGGCAATCCCGTTTTGACCATCATTCATTAACGTATTTACGAGAACTAAATAAAATTGCTTTGGTCTTGCCAGCATTGAGACGGAAGGACAAGCGCCCCGCCCACATCGACACCAATCGTGCCACATCAGACAAGCGAGCTATGCCCTCCAGAAGTTCACCCGCAGGAACTAGCAGGTGAATATGAAGGTCATCGGTATATAGAATGTGCATGACCGTCCCACGATCAAAGATGACTTTGAGGTCATTGATGTAGAGACTGAAGACCAAAGACCTGAGCATCGACCCCTATGGTACACCTAAATTTGTCTCAATCCACGAAGAAAAACCATTTTTAGATAAAACTCGTTGAGTATGGCCTTGTAAATACGGTTTAATCCACAAGAGTGCGGACCTCAAGAACCTGAAATCGCGCAGTTTGCTCAACAGTCTCGAAGGAGAGATGGTCTCAAATGCCTTGCTGAAATCAAAGATCAACAGCAAGGTGATCATCCTTCGATCAATGCCTATACGAATATCGTCAGTAAGTTTAAGCAGGGCTGTCTGAGTACTGTGATGTTGTTTAAACCCTGCCTGAAAAGGATCGTGAATGCCGGTTCCGGAGACATAGCTGGTAATTTGAGAGTGGGCAATCTTCTCGAGCACCTTAGAAAGAAAACACAGTAGGGCGATGGGACGAAAGTCCGAAACTGAGGATGGAGCAGAAATCTTTTCTAAAGCCACTAATTGTGCCTTCTTCCAGGTACCCAGAAAGACTCCCCGAGCAAAGAAGGAGTTGAATAAATGAACTATATATTTCCCCAACACTGGTAAGGACTTCGCTACAACAATCTGCGGTATGTCATCCACACCCCTCGCCTGTGATGAAAAATGAGATATAGCGAGAACTACATCAGGGAAAGAAACGGGTTGAAAAGAAAAACCATCATCAGATGCGGACTGTATAATATCCATTACACTATCTGTATACTTTTGTAAATAAAACAATACAAGTCATATTTACTCATCCCATTCATACACACTCTCATACCAATAAATACACTCACACTTAAAAACGATATATAGGGGACGAAACAAAATAAGTTAACATAAAGAAAACCCATCTGATTGTCCCCTGTGTGGGTGTAAGTCAGAAAATAAGATTATGCAGCTTATGGTGGATTACTTTTTGTTTGTATATCAAGCTCAAAAGGATATTTGAGGACCGCCGGCTTGAATCCGCACAAAGATGGTATGTTGCGCAGATTGTCTGGGGGAGAGTTCCAAAAGCGCGCACATTGAACCTGGAAAGGTCGCATACCAGTTTCCGTGCGCACTCTTGGCACCGAGAGTTCTTGTGCATCACCCCTACTAGTGCCCCTGGACTGGTGTTTATGGAAAAATGCCGCTAAGAGAAAGATATATATATATATATATAGGGAGCAAAGAGTAGAGCATCTACTCGCGTAACTGTGCATACACAGCATCGGTGCAGCGAGCAACAAACTCTTCAAAAGATCGAGGCAGTATGAAGGAAAAATCCAGCGTCATTCTCTCTACGCCGAGCTCTACACTTTCCTCCTCCTCCCCCATCCAGCTCACTCTCTCCCTTTCTGTTCAAAGGCAAAAGAGGAGCCACATAGAAAGACACGAGCTAAAGTAGAAGCCACACCGAGTCTCTTTATTTATCCAGCCGAGGAGGGAGAGAGAAAGGGTCCATTTTTCTTGCAAATATCGAGAAAAAGACGACACGAGACTTACAAACGAAATAGTACTCGTTACATAAAGAAGCCCTTTACACGCGTTCACACAGCTTTTGCTCTCTCTCTCTCTCTCTCTCTCTCTTTCTCTCTCTCTCTCTCCCTCTCGCTCGTCCACCTCCTCCGATTCTTCTCTTTCTTTTTCTTCTTTCTTCTTTCATCTTCGTCGTCCTGTGCCTCTACAGAAAAAAAAACATCAGAGAGCGGCGCAGGCCTTCTCCTCCTTGTCGCTCGGCTCGACTCGCCGAGGGAGCCGCTGGCTCTTTTTATTCTTTATTCTGCACGTGGTCGCGAGGTGTGCATGAATCGCACGCCGCCAACTCATTATGACGGATTAATTATCGTATTAATTTCTTTCATTTTTGTGCTCGAAAAAATGAGGATGTGCACAGTCATGGAAATGAATACGTATTATGTTATCTTACGAGGACAATCTTATAAAGCAATGAAAGCGTTTTTAATCGGACTGATGAAAACGTTCCAACTAAAATCTCGATGGTGCAGCAAACTTTATCAAGTATGTGAACTCTCGTATTACAAAATGGACTCTCAATGAGACTTTTAACGCAGTAAAACTTGTTGCATAGCAGAAATGAATTTCTGGCACAGGAAGTAAAGCATCATAACACGCAAACAATCAAACGGTGATAATGGGAAAAAACACTACAGTGCTTGTGCGCGCTCTACTTTATAAAGCCTCGTAGAAATTGATGAAATCCCGGCGGCGGTGCAGGCAATAGTACACTGTCGGCACACTCGAATGGCCCTTTGAATACAATAAAAAGCAATCATTCTCGAGAATCTCGTAATTTACAGTTGGCGAACTGCGCTACTGCGCGAGTGCGCGCGTACGTGCAATTTTCGCGCAATTTTCACGTGCGCACACGCGCAGATATACACACACGTATTATACACATCACCTCGGGCCATCCACGCGTTAATTATGTACGTCATTGCTATATCCCACATTCATATCGTCAAGAAGCAAGAAAAACAGAGAGAGAGAGAGAAGGGCCAAAATATCGGATAGTGCGAAATTGAATCAAGATTGAGTAATTAAACTAAAGCACAGCCAAAAGCTAAAGCAAGAGTAAGAGAGAGGAGGGGAGGATAGATAGACACACGTGTACCGCACATCAGCTTCCCAAGGAGAATGAAGTTAAGGACCGGCGTCGGAGCTGAAATTTCGACGAAAGTAATTAATTTAAATAACTATATAACTAATGCTTTGTCAACTGAATAACGTGTGGTATTACATCTTCGTCCAGACTTACCGCTCAACTCGACTGACTACGAATTTTAGTGACGTCGTTAATATGGTTGAAAGCAAAAATATACTTTTTTAAATTATTCTTTTTATTATTATTATTATTATTGAACCATTTTTACACATTATTTGCAAATAAATACTTGTAAATACGAAATTCCAAGAAATAGCCCTGATGCAGCATTATTTAATGCTAAAACAGCCGATTAATTATGACAATATCCAAGCTACACTGGCAATTCTCATTCTACAAGATACAAGTTTTCCAACCAGTATATACCATCTCGCATATACAACGACAAACCAATATTTACAATTAACTGAAACCTACAAAATCCATTATCCTATAATAACAACTCAGACGCTTTATCATACCAATTCGAGATTCTGCACCGATGCAGTTTTATTCCAATATCGTAGAATTAATCCCGATCAAATACTATAAGTCGCCAGCAGCTAAACCTTAAAAAGCGGAGTAACGATGCATCAGACGGTGGAACAAGTGTCGTCGAACATGTCGGGGCTCAGTCACGGCTGGCGCAACAACTCCAAGGATATATATGCATATAGCGGAGCAGGGCCGAGGATCAGCTTTCTCCGGGGCGCGGAATACTCAAGGGGGGTCTGCTTTGAGGCTGCGCCCACGGTAATAATCCGACGTTGGACGGGAAGGGGGGAGGGGGACAGATATAACATAAACGGCCTTCGTAAATCATTGGGGCGGTCGCGTAAACACGGGACTCTCTCGTGCCGGTGACGCCGCCGCCGCCACCGTCGCCACCGCCGCCACCGCCGCAGCCACGGCCCCGAGGTATATAACTCAGGTGCCGGCCGTCGAGCATCTGAAGTTACGGACGTTTACGAGCGCGAGGATTTCCGCACACTCGATTTCTCACTCGGGCGGAATGTGCGCAACCACAGTTTTCATCATTTTCATGGGATTGGCGAGTGTTTCCTCGGCCTTCTTTTCATTCTTAGAGATCATTGAGAACTGCTGGAGGTTTAAAAGGATCGAGGCTAATACTCTAGGTTTAGCTGATTTTGAACGCTTGCGGTTTGGAATTTGTAAATGTTACCAGGTAGCAGAGAAAAATTAAGGATCAGTTTGAAGAAATTGGCCCTTACATTTAAAAAGAAACTATCGTTGATTTTCACTGTACCTTAATAGTATATTACGATATACTCGCTTCGCTCGGGCGCTAATACACGCCGTGCCGTAAAGTGCCACTTACGAAACGAGTATCGTACAATATTTTATAGCGCTGACTAGCATAAATCCGATGTCACGCCTATCCGTGCCTAATGGACTACTTAGGTCACGGATAGGCGTGACATAAGTGCGGATTTATGCTACGCAGTGCTATAAAAAAATTCATTGATAAATTCTTTCTGAAAAATTGCAATACTCGAAATAACTGCTAGAATGATAAGAATTTATAGTATATTTTAGATTTAAAAAAGTAACATCTTGGCAAGTATGGGTGTATTTTCCCACTCGCTTCAGTTTATTTC
>UELU01089314.1:0-34590 GCA_900490025.1 Megastigmus dorsalis
ATTATATAATATATGTATTTATATATTTATATTTATAAAATAAACTTTAACATTTATGGACGGTAAATAAATGTCAAGGGCGTCATTAGTATAAATAGTAACCATGTTCTAGAAATTTCATAAACGATGCAACCTGTAACATTGGCGGCGAATATCTCTTCGAAAGGTAAATTAAAACTGAATATCCATGTCCGCGCGCAAGTTCCTCGGCAAACTCTTTTTTTCCTCTTTACACTCGAGTGGCTCTTTCAAAGATCTCTCCCTCAACCACCTCAGCGCTGTGCAAGATAAGCCCCGCGTGAAGCTAAAGGTTCGAGCTGCAAAAAAAAGGAAGGAACGAGCGGGCGCGTCCATTGTAGATGCGTAAACGAATTACGGGGCGAGTTCTTTGAAGGGTGAAGCTGGCCTAGAGTGTGCTAAAGTGGATGAAGAGTGGCGATGCCGGTGGTGGTGGTGGTTGGGTATAAGACTGGGGAACGAAAGGAAGCCGCGACGGACGTCGTCGTTATCTCCGCACGAGGAGAGAAAAGAGAGAACGCGCAGTGCAGAACACAGAGAGAGAGGGAGCAAAGTCGACTCTAGGGGGGAGGATAGCCGAGGTGTGAAGAACAGTGGCAAGGATGTAGCGGTACGGGTGGAAAACATTTGCCGTGAAAAAGTTTAGTACCGGATAGGGTTTTTCCTTTTTTTCTTCTTTTTTTAAACAAAGTCGAAGGTAGCGAGGCTTTGTCGGTGTTCTGGAAAATTTACTGCGGTTTTAAGAAGATTTTGGTGTTAGATACTGTTTTCGTTCGCAATAGCAAGGTCGTGATTAAATGAAAGTACACGTAATGTGATGATTTCTGTAGGCTCATGGCGAACTTAAACTTAAGTCATTACAAGTCATATTTTTAAAGTACCTAGTACTTTCCTTATAAAGTTCAAAGTTATTTAAGCTTAGGAAGTATGTAATTGATTTTTTATACTTTTTTAAAAATCAAGTCAATAAAAGTAAAGAACAATGAGATAGTTCTATATGTAAAAGTAATAAATTCTTCATTTTATTTTTAGCTTATATTATTTCGTCTACCGTATTATAAAACACTGACATATAATGTTTATAGAATTGAAATTATCCGCTTTTCATTGTTTCACCAAATATTTAAGTCATCTTACTAAATTTATCAATTAGTCATCATGGCGTGTTTGGGTATAGTTTAGTCTGGGCTACTCCGTCGGGCTCCTGTTTACGTTCTACTCAACGAACCCATTGAATTTAAATTTGCCGGTTTCGTAGCTTTTTATCATGAATTTTTTGTGTACACGTTTCACTCGCATTCTTAAAATTAAAAAAAAAATTAAATTTGTTGTTGGATAAAGATAGATTAATATTTTAAAAAACAGAGCCCCTTGGCCGATACACGGTGTTCCGATACGTAGTTTTATGTAATTTATTACACTCCGCTATATATTAAAAACGGCACTCGCTTGAACAACCGTCTTTATTGAAAACAAATCCTTAATTTTCTTTTAGTTATACCAAATTTTACTGTTTCTCCTTCCTTTTCATTATGTGAAACAACAGAAACCACTTTTAATTTCGACTGCTTTCATAGAATTTCTTGGCTACTGCATCGTGATACGGTTTTCTCTTATGGCTTGTCTTATTACGATTCCAACTACAAGAACGTGATCAGCCTAAAAAACTGCAGTCATAAATTCACTTGATGAAAGCATGTCTTCATCGCTATTTACTTTTAAAATTTCTGTAATGGATTCCAAAAAAAATTATTTGCCTTTATAATGTTTCAATTGCGTCGATATGAAAGTCGTGGCAAATAAATAGAAACGTTGTCAGCATTTATGAATACGAGATATGGCTAAAGTTTGAAAACAATACAACCCATCGTCCCAAAAACTATTTTGACTCCCATGACATACGGGCACGAACCAGTGCAAGCGCACGTACAGGAATAAAATATGTGTATTTTGATTTCTATGCAGCCGCAGAATGTGACTTGCGATTATTTTCAACAGTTTTCAATTTTCTCTGACCTGAAAGCTTCAAATAGAACGAATAATTGACAGAATAATAAATTCAAATTGAGAGATTTAGATTCTAATTTTATTATTACTCCAGACTATAGAATATCAGTACTACCAATTTTAATTGCAAGTTGTATATTTGATGAATTTGTATTACACTATAAATGAAATCAAAATCACAGTCAAAATCGTTTATAGCATGTCCATGTTACTGTCACGACATGATCAATTCATTGTATCAAATTCTCTATGTAAAACTTTTTTTATGAATGAAACAAATATTGTTTAAAAGGTTTAAAAATTTTCTTACTTTTATTTCTATTATAAATATACAAATAATACTCAGTATACATAGAGAACATTTTGTAATTATTCTATTGAATATATAAAAACAGCTCTATACTAAATAAAAATCCTGCCCTGCAAATTGAGAAAATAAAATTTGCCAGACTGCAGCTCGGAAGATTAGAATGAAACCGTTGAAAATTTGCGATATTGCGAGGAGAATTTTTTATTTCACTCCTCGGACGTGGCCATGAATACGAATGAGGCGAGCTCTCGCATGTGTGTCTACCGTTGTTTAGGGTTCGATAGTCGTCGAATGCGAAAGTCGCGGCGACGCACGTCGGGCTCGTTGAGGTAAATATGACATGCAGGACAACGTCGTGCCTCGCCGCACCGCCTGGGCGAAGTACAAAAACAGACAGTCATTTGCATCGTCGCGGCGTCCATCCCTCAGCCCCCAATTGCCTCGGAATGTCGACTCAAATTGGAAAAAATTATATTACGCCTTTTGTTCGGCAAACGTGCTGCTAAATTACCTTACTCTGTCTTGAATTTTTTTTTCATATTGGTACTACGCTCTTACGCTGTATAGTAGCGTACAGTAAATTTAAATATATTGAAGTAATAAATATTAAGGGGACGTCGGAGTCACTAAAAATTTAAATTCCCCGCCCTTACTACATCAAAATACCCACAAGGTTTTTCAAAGTTTTCTCTTTAACAAATTATCTAATTGACTCGAAATTTTAGGAGATGATAGAATGATCATAAATGAAGCGCGCTCAGCCCTGGGATTACCGATAAATTACATAAATGTAATATTTTCTGTTTGAAACATAATTGCCAAGTTAGAATCACGCCATCTCATGGATTAAATTGAAATTAGTAAAAATTAGATATTTTCTTCTCTAGCTACCGTATTACTTGATTTTTGGAAAATGTCTGGGCTGAGCGCGCTTTATTTGTGATCAGTCTATCATCTCTTCAAGTTTCAAATCAATTGGTTAATTTTTTAAGTAGAAAAGTTTGAAAAACTTAATGCTGGTAAAACAGGCGACTCCGACGTCCCCTTAAAAGAATTCGTTGAAAATTATGCATCTGAAATATGTAAAAAGTATTTTCTTTTAATAATGTGATTTTAACCTTGTTTATCATTGGATTTTAACAATATTTCGTATATTTATCTGAGTGTATATTATTTAAACTTTAGTAAAATTATTTTACTTTACATCTGCTCCAATACTTACAAAAAATAAAAAATATTAAATACAATATATAGGTATTTTATCTTGTACGAAACTTGGTATTTTCAAATTTGAATATAGGCCACTAAAATCCAAGTTGGTCTGAATAAATAATACACTTAATTGAATGTGTGTAGAGGCTATAATAATTCTTAACGGATGATTAGCTTTTAGTAAAGAGGTGGAACGAGCATTAACTTGATCAAAACAGCAATTTATTATCAGCTTAATTAATAGATTTCCTTTTCAATGCTCGGTAGTGCAACTAATTTATTACAGTCAAATGCGAATGACATATTACTTACTTTAATATTACTCCATAAATCAGCATATTTGATTAGAATAAACTTTAATATCTCTTGAGTATCAGATAATTCACCTTTTTTTATTTCTTCTTTTACCAAATCGATCATTGATATATGATTTAAAATATCTGAAAATGTAATAAATTTGTGGAAATATCTACAGATTCAAATAATTTAGCCATGTTAAATTAAATATTTATTTTACTTTGATAAATGTTCCGTAATCTTCTGAAACTGCCGTGAAAACAAACCTTAAACCCGTTTCAAAAGCCTGAAAAGCCTTTTGATCAAAACAAGCAATCACCCTTTAGCAGCTAACGAACAAAGAAAACGGCGATAAAACAGCATTACTCCCTTGAATTCCAAACTAGAACGACACTTGCTTAATGGGTTGATACATTAAAATTTATTCAGAATCATTCAAATCAAACGAGATTCCATTTTCCCGCACGTCAACGAATAAGCGTAAGCAGAATCCGCGCTTCACTAGAAAAGAGTGAGTGGTGAGGAGGGCCGGAGGAGGGGAGGATGGAGATGGGTTGGAAGGATCTCGTGGAGAAATGCCGGATAGCAAGCGAAACGGAACGCGTTGAATCGGAAAACATCGGTAACGCGGGCGCCTTACAAACAAATGAATGCCGAAAGCTGAGTAGCGCACTCGAGAAAGCCTCGACGACGACGGTAGCAAAGCCTCTTACAGACGATTTTCATTTTGTTGCCCGGCTGACTACTCTCTCTCTCTCTCTCTCTCTCTCTCTCTCTCTCTCTCTTGGCATTTTTGCCAGCTCCTAAAGTTCGGCAAGAGATAGCATTAAGAGTTAGCTGGAGTGGCGAGATGCAACTGGAGCGCTAAGCTAAGCCGTAATCGTCTTATTCTGTGTTAAATCTCCACCCGACATTCTACGCCAACGCTTACTCTTGTTCTGCTTTCTTCGTCCTGCTCCTGTACGACTATACGAGGCTGTCCCTACTCTTCTCTCGTCCCTTTTTTTTTGTACACATCTCGCTTTCACTTTTTGTCTTTCAACGCCTTTCAATTTGCCTGCTATCATTTTTTTTTGCACCGAGTATGTGCCTAGCAAAATTTTGTTGAGATTATCTTAATTTACTATTTTTGTAACATAGGAGGACGCCATTGACGGTCAATGATCAAACTTCGCATGAATAAATAAAATCGACTCCAGCGCGAAAAATCGTTAAACTCTGAAGTAATTGAATAAAAAATATCTTCTCTATGAAGCGGAAAATATAATAAAAGTAATTTTTTCTAATTTTTACTACTAGATGCCGGATGAAATCTTGAGTTTTTCACTTATTTTAACGAAATTGACTTGAATTGGTTTTATATTTTCCCGAATTTCCTCGGATTAAATTTTATTCCAATGTTAATTTTTTTATCAGCTCTAAATATTAAAAAAATTTTGTACGTCTTTTTGGTATTTTGTAGAAAGTTGTAGTAATTTTGGCAGCACAGCTGTTCGCGAATGGCGGAAGCATAGCGAATGGTGAACGATAAAGAGTGGGATTAGAAGAGACAGGTATTCTCCAAAATGTTGCAGCTCCCTTGCAAATGATGCGATGTCTCTTGTGGAAAACGCAACATAGACTTGCGAGTCTTTCACGTCAGAATTACTACTGTTATAGCACAAATCTCTCGCAAATTTGGGAAAGGAATTTTAATGAATTATGCCTCATGCATCTTGATCCGTGATCACGCATCATCCGTTGTAAAAAGCCGCTTCACTTTACAGCTTGTTCTGATTGAGAAGTTGTATGCTTCATTTGCTCCATACATTGCGTAACAGAAATAACTAGAAAAATTTCACCGAGTGTAATTAGAAAGTGTTCAATTTAGTGAAGTTCGTAAAATCATTATTTAGCCAATATTTACGAAAATTAAAATACTCAAAAATAAATCCAAAATGAAGTAGCTCTTTATATATTTTTTAATTGCACATAATATTTAGTAATAGGTACAATGAAGCTTTTTACTAGCTCAGAGTTTTGTTCACCAAATCAGCAGCTTAATAATTTATATAGCGTTGAAAACGTTCTTCTAGTCCTCGCTCGTTCTAGTTCCTAGTATTGCATATTTTCACCGGGCACAAGAATTTCTCGGAATCTTGCCATTATCAATTCAGTCCATATCAGAACAATAAACAAAACAAAACAAAACAGCAGCTCATTATTCCATAGTCACTCAGGCATCCACTTGCCTTTTCGTTAACATCCCACTCATCTCCTCTTACCATCCGCTCACTCTTTACCCTATATCTTCCTCCCACCGGATACAGCACTCGTTGTAACACAGACTCTACATGTATATATATACATACATGGAGAGGGGGAGTCAAGTTTTTCGCCGTCTCTCGGACTATGCCTTGCGCTTGTAGAGGAAAAAGGGGGAAAGAGGAAAAGGGAGAGCGGCTTCATTGTCTAGGGGGCTTACCTACGACTACACCGGTTATAAACCGACATTTAAGCGGCTGAGAATTTTGTCTGGATTAAGAGCGCGAGGCTTCGTGCTTTCTTTGTCCCGCTCTGTCTGGTAAATATTTTCCATTATGCATGCGAGCGAGCGAAGGCTGCTGCTACTACTGCACTGGGCTATGGGACTCGTCAAATTTGCCGTCTCGATGAGCGTTTGGGAAAACGCTCGACGGATATGCTTGTAGACAGACGCCGACGGATTACACTGGTTTCTTTTGTCACGGGCTTATCCCGGAAGGAATAGAGAGGGAGAGGGAGAGGGAGAGGGAGAGAGAGAGGAAGACAAATTTTCTCGTCATCCTTAAAATTGCATAGCTTCATAATGCTTTTCGAAGTGAGGGAAATTACAATGAATAATTGCAGAACGAAACTTTAATGGCTTTTGGATACGGAAAATAAATTTTGAAGTCGATATTTGCTTCTAGATCGAAGCTGGATAAGAAATTTGATTATAACGTGGACTTATACTACTAAACGTATTTTACTAATTATTATAAACAAATATTTGACATCATCCACTTGAAACAAATTCTGCTATCTTTTTATTTAATTTCAAATCGAAACGAGAAGTGGAAAAGAAAATATATGAATTAAGTGTCACTTTATACTTTAAAGGTTTGAAGAATACTTCCTTTAAAAGTCTTCAAATGTGAATTGTTTTACAAACGCAAGTTATTTTTTAATTAATATGATCCAGTGTTTTCAAGATAGCAACGACGATATGGTCTTATTACGTTTCAGTAAGTGGAAAGTTAATTAAATCAAATAAAGCACGAAATGTAAAGAGTGGAGCTCAGCAATAAGCATGTAATGATCTCATACAAAGTCGAGCGGGTGTAGCAGCATGAGGAAATTTTTTATTAAAATCGAAGTATAAGAATCGGCGCAATAAGACCGATAAAAATTTTACGTTTCATTGGATGACGGCTTAAAAAACGTTAAAACGTCAGCCTCGTCCTCTCAAAAAGCTCGTTAACGGTAAAAGAACTTGAAGCGCGTCGCCTATATACTCGCTACGACTCTTCCTTTCTCTTCTTTCGCGCACAGTTCTCGTTCTGCTGCGCCACCTCCGCCAGCAATATTCCACATCGATAAATGCCAATTTCGCTAATGTACCTTCGATCAATCTCAACTGGTCCGAACTTTAAAGCTTTCTTTCTCTTTCTCATTTTCTTTCTCTTTACCCATTCCCCCGTCCTCTATTTGGATATTTTTCATCTAACATGCGAATTGCAGTTTTACTTTAATAGAAAGATTAAAGTGGAAGATTTTAAAATTTTGATCATTTTTCTATTTGGTCATAATTTATTGTTATGCTGTGTAAAACATCTAAATCCGGTATGCAAAGTCCATTAAATAGAAAGAGTTGATGTAATGGTGGTTTTCATACACTTGTAGTTATTAATTTATGGAATACGTTTATTGTCATTTACATTTTATATTTAAGACAGAATATTATGGTCAAGAATTTCTAAAAGAACTATGTTTTCTCTAAAATGTGTTTTTATTAGGAACAAGATTTGATATTGGCTATGGAAACCTCTAAATCGAAAACGGTTTAATCGATTTTTAACTATTTCTCAAAAATATTTAGAATTATAAATAATTTTAAAAATAAGATGATGCTAATAAAGCTACCTAATAAGAGAACTATGTTGTGTAAAATGAATATTTTAAATTATTGGTCAATTTACAACGTAATTAATTGTGATTCATGACTAATTGAATAAGAGTGTGAAATTGAAGTGGTTTAGATTGATTGCGAGTATTTAAGAGAAAGAAATGAAAATATTGCCACAACAGAGGCGATAACTTATGATTTAACTGTCAATACAAAATGAGCAGTCGGCTTCCTTTTAGTCAGCAAGAGACGGGAAGTAACATCATATTCCAGCTTTTTTACGCTAACCATGAATCCAAGAAATGCCCGACAGGAACGAGCCAAGTTCGCGAAACGAGGCAGTAAACGTAAAGTGGCGAAAGAACAAAGTCGGAGAATCAGCGCTGAGATCGCGCCAGGCCGACAAACTAAGTGCGGAATCCACTCTCTTTTTCCCTTTCTTTTGCTCTCCTTTATTCTTGCTTTTTCGTAATTTTCCCTCTCTTGCTCCTCTTTTTCCATGTTTTTTTTTATCTTTACACATACTTATTTTATCTTTTCTTTTTTTTCTCTCTCCTTCTTTTTAAGCCTTTTCTTCTCTTCTTTCTTTTCCCTCTTTATCCGTTTTTGTTCATTTTTAAATCTCTCTTTTCTTTCGTAGCTCTTCACTCATTCGTAATTCTACTTTTTCTTCTTTTTTTAATAACGTTTTCACGCTCTCAGTCTCTCGACTTTTGCACTTTTCTTGATATATATTTTCATGCTTTGTCATTTTTATTGTTTATTTTTTAAGTGGTCCTCGAAATGTTTTTTCTCTTTATGTCACAACATTTAATATAAAATATTTATAGTTCCTTCCCTTTATATGTTTCTCTTTTAAGTTATTCTTACACTGTATTTGTCAGTTAAATATTGTCGAGTTTTTCAGTTTTATCCTTTTCGTAATTCTATATTTACCCTTTTTTATTATTGCTTCATATTATCTTTAGTTTCTTTCTCCACCCATCTTGAATACATATTTTTTCACTAATTTGTCTTAAATTCTTTTAAATACCTTTTAATATATAAGCTTATAAGTACATGATTCTAAATTAGACATTTGGATTCCAATTGAAAGTTTTGTAATTATGGATATTATACTTCGACATAGCTAAATTCAATATTAATTTAAGCTTAGAATAGTTTCAAGCTTCCTTTAATGCTTTAGAAATGGAATTAGCTACTGAAATGTTGATCACTGAAGCATGTCTAAAGTTTTAAATGATATGCTTCATTTATTTGTAGAACTAGCTGCAGTATTAATTATATTGGAAAATAATTATGAATCTGCTATACAAGTAGCAGAAATTACAATTAGTATAAACTTTCTAGTGTTTGTCAGACTACTAATTTTAGCATCAGCGTTTGCATTCCTCAATTACGTTAATTACATTAATTTGCAATATCTATTGATATTTATCATATCGTAACAAACCTAACTATTTTTATAACAAAAAACGCTCTTTTTAAAAAAAATGGTTATACACAAATCAAACACTTTTACACTTTCAATCTTTAAACATATAGATGCGATTGTTAGAGATCGTAATATCCCTACTTTCTCTCACCCTCTCAAGCTTGCGCGGTTATCGTGCTGAGTCTCCCCAACGACTCATCCCAGCCGCGGCGTATACGGTGCAGTAATCCTGCTATGCGCGGCGGCCCTCGACCTTTGTCTCGACCCCCCTCGATTATTAGATCGTATAGCTTGGAGTCGGCGGTGCAGCCACGACGGCGGCGGCAAGCCGCTCGGAGATTCTACACGGGACATTGCGCAAGCTCCAGTGCATCCGATCCGCCACCCGTATAACCGAGTGGACCACAAATTTACGTGCGGCTTGTCTTAGCGATTTAGAATTTAGAAAAACCAGAGAGAGAGAAAGAAAGAGAGTATGAGAGCAGAACGCTTTCTTCTTCTGGGACTCAGATTCGCTAACCACCGGGATTGCTGTGATTTTACTCGACTCCACCGCACATGACGAATGCGATACTTTGAGGCTTTATATGGGTAGTTTGGTCCAATGTTTTAGTGGAATAACATCGTAACATGTTGGTGAAGAGTAATATTCAGACGCGATCCCTTCTGGGACAGGGAATCAGTCACGGTGTGTGGGGAGATTGAGAAAAAAAATCAGATTGAATAATGCTCCAGACACATTGGAAAGATCCTTTCTATAGTTTGTGAAATTACATCTTATTTCAGTGTATCTAAAGTGAAATTCCCAAATTCAGACTGACGCCAAGGCAGTGGTTAGAATCGAGTTCTGATAAATTTCTTTGAATTTTTAACGAAAAGCAGTTTTTAATGTTATCAAATTTTGAACAACTTTAGTGGTATTCTTCTAGGCAACAAAAAAATCGATTGAAAAATATCAGCTTGGGAAAAAATGGATTAAAAGGATGTGCTACGATTGACAGATTCTTTCCTCACCAATTGTTGAGTCTAGCGATATATATATATGAAGATACAAATTAATTATTTACTCTGTCGGCAAATCATAAAACTAATACAGACCTCAATCCATTCCCAATAGTTTCATTAATATTTAATATCTTCTTTAATTTTTATACGCTCAAAAAATCCGATCGCATTCAGAGTCGCGTTTTGCGTTCAAATCGATCAATATAATGAAGCAACAATAAAGGTTGCTAGTCCGTCCCCTTTAATACATCACTCGCTCTCTATTCCTTGTCCGTCTGCTCGATCGTCGTTTTGTGTCTGGACGAGAAAGCGTAATCGTCGCCCACCGACGAATTCGATGAACGGTGGGCCGGGGGCCGATTTGCCAGCTGCTACTGCTGCTGTCGGGGTATGAGGAAGGTGGCGAGCCCGTTGGTGACGAATTTAGCTGTTTCGAGCGAAAAGCTGTGCTTTCTGGGTCACCGATTTTTATCATGGGATTATGCCCAAAATCATTTTTAGGTAAGCTATTTCCATTTACGGCAGTGACACGCGTGCAAAAAAAATCGTCAGATTGATTCGGTTTCGAAATGTACATTGATATATATGTATCAGACTATTTTATGATCCAATGTGCAAATATAAATATATGATAAGTCTATATATATATAAATATGTAAAATAATCAATGGTCCCAATTGGGCTCATCCCCATTTTCTTAAAAAATAATGGAAATAAATAAAGGAATGAAACATTAACAGAATAATTTAGTCACGCTAGCAAAATTATGAGCCTTTGCAAAAAATCACCCAGATCCTATTAATTTCCACCGAAATAGACTACTATAAAAGTTTATACAATATCATAAGCTGCAAATTAATTTTTTCGAAGACTAATACCGTCAGCTGCTTAATTTTAGTCAAAATTAGAATCTATAACCTTATTGTTAGCCAATAAAAGATTCGTCGAATTTTCAACTTTATTTTGAAGCATGCAGTCAAAAGAAAATCGACGTTCTTTATAATTTCGAAATAACAACTCCTAGTTTTACCACGACTAAATAATCATTTATAAAGATTTATATTTTTTGATAGAAGTGTTTTTCCTGTATTTAATAACAATAATAATAACAATTTTTTTCTGCTGACTAGTCTACTACATTGTAAAAATGTTATGCTTGAGCATTAATGTTTCATGAAAACTGATATTGCTTCACTCAATACGTTAATTATGAAGGCAAGTTTACGAGATTGATTAAAATATTGGACTGAAAAACCCTAAAGTTTTATCAGCAAAAGTGAATGAGCGACAGGGTAAGCTTAATATCCCATATATTTAAGCTTTACGACGCCTTTACCCCAGGCCCTTTAATGTGCAATTCTCTCTCCGTTTAACTATTTTCTCCATATACACTTGGCAATTTTCTCAACCATCGCCACTCACGAGTTTAGCCGCGCGAACTTTCCATAAGATGCAATTTCGCGGCGAGCAAGTAGCCGCCATTGGGAGCGCAATTTTGGCTTGGCACGGCGGGGAATTCAAGAGAAAGAGAGAGGGAGAGGCCAAGCGCGGGCGTCTGCGCGCCCTTAACCAAGGGGCTTGATTTTGATTTTCAAACAAGTCTTGGTACGCTGCCTCCAACTCCTGCGTTGAGCTTGCGAGAGAGCTTCTAAAATTTAAGTAGTTAAGATCACTAATTGTCATAGAATATTACCTGTTGAAGGGGATATGCCGTAGTTATAAACGTGCTTTTTCTTTCGCTCAAATCTTTTTCTATTTACAATGAAAATTAATATTTGTACTTGGGCGGCCTAGTGCTCGGTATAATAAATCATCTTGTGCTAGATGAAATAGATCTGATTTGTCGTGTTTTCAATTAATTGAAACTAATAAAGGGTTATTTACGTAACTTACATAATTATCTATACCTTAGTTTATAACGTTTAATATTTATAATTTTGAGTAATAATTGGACTTGGCTGGCATATTGATTCATGTTATTAAGCATTCTGTGCAAGATCAAGTTTATGTGACATATCACTTTTTTAATTAATTGGAATAGAGGGGAGGGGGGGGGGTGGCGGCTTTCCTTTAACAATAAAAAATATATCTAGCGACTTAATTTTACTTTAGCACTCAGAACATATTTATTTATTCGCCTTTAAATGATTGGAGGCAATACTATTTTCCGTCGAATATAGGAGTTTGTTTTTAATCTTGATAGGTATACAGCAGCAATGTTTGTTTATACATACGTAATAAATCATATCTACATACAGCATCCGCAGTTACCAAGAAGATTGAAAAGCTTTATCAAGAATAACGTAGACCTAATGCAACGATTGTTATTTTAATTTACTAATTTATTTATTAATTAATTTATTAATTTATTCATTCATTGAATCAATGAATTGCTAGCGCTTTTAATCGTATAAATGTATGAACGCATTCGGCCGAGCTGCCGCACTAAAATTAGGTAAAGTCGCCACTATTATAGTATGGTACGTCGTCTACTTCGTTTTTGAACAGCTGGTTCCCTTTTACGTACTAAGAGGCATCTGACTTTTTGCGAGTAACTCCCCTCCTCACCAAGTTCTGCCTCAAGAATAACTTGGATATTCATTTATCGAATTTGCGCTGGTTACCCACTGCACTAGTTAAAATGATAATAATAATAGCTCAACCAAACTTTAAAAAAAAAAAATTCTCAGTTGATAATCATATTAATGTGCAGAATATCACAATGAATATTTTCTATTTGAAATAAATCTAGAGACATTATATTAATTGCTACATTACAAAGAATAATATATGAGGAAAAAGTCAGAATACATGTATTACTAATTTCAATATAAAATGCAATGAAAGCAGTTACGATTAACCCGAGTATAAATAACTTGATACTTATTACAAAAGAAAATCAGTTACCTAATGGAATCGTATTTCAACACTGCGACTTCAAGACAAAATAAAACTTTGATGCAAAAATCTACCTACTAGCAGATTTATGAAGTAAAGCTTTCGTTTTTGTTAAAAATACATTTAGTTCATGTCAACGAATAATTAATGGATCATTCGATAAAATACAAGTGCTCACTTAAATTGGTAGCCGATAAAACCTCTCCAACGTTATTGATGTGACTGTCCTTTTTTTTTTAAATGCACTTTAAAACCTAGCAAAGTCAGTACAAAAAAACTGTCAATCACTTGTATTCGGAATTTTCAAAGTTTCATACGACAAGATCTACAAAGTATCGATTTCCTTCTGAATTACTTCCAATCCTGTAGTCTGAGTTAGTCCTAGCCACAAACATTATGAGTTTTTATCCGATCAATTACCACAGGATTAGAGCGCCAGAAAGTTGCGTCGATCGCCATTGCGATCGCAAGAACACGAATTGCGCAGTTTGAAGTCGGTATAGGTGTCGATTGGCGTGACGCGTTATTGCGCACCCAGCGTTTGTCGTGTGGCCGCAATTTTAAGCGCGCGGTATGATAACACAGTATTATTGCGCGTCGCCGGAGGAACGAGGCAGGCAGGGCAAAAATTGAAAAAGTCGCGCACACGAACGCGCGCGCTTACCCAGCGACGGTTATCGCGTTAATCGCCTCGCTGTACCGCGAAATCATTACAAATCGTGCGCAAAAGCTTGCACATCACGCGCGAGCGTGTGACGTTGGCTCTTTCTCCATTTTTTTCTCTTCTACTCTCTCTCTCCCTCTCTTTCGCTCTCTTTCTTATTTTTTTTTCTATTGTCAAAGCTCGCGTGCGCGGAAGTATTCAGTGGCAATTTAAAGAAATTACGAACTTTTAGAAGGAAAATGCTCGAGGTTGAACGGCATGGAACGCTGCACTTTATTTCACGATTAAGGGTTATACTGTTTTCCTGAAGAGGTGAGATTAGTGATTTCACCGAATACGAGTATTTCTTACGTTTTTTGTTGCAGGATATGAAATATACCTGTATTTATGTATGTTTTATCATTTTATTACGATTGTTGGATTACAAATTTTCCATAACAAAGTTTGCTACGGAATTCACATTTTTTCATTTAAATATATTAGGAGTAGGTTTTCGATGATATTACTTCATTGTAGAGATTTCAAATGATGTATTATTTACGAATGTGCTATATATGTATACAAAATCTCATCAACACAATTTAGTCACTTCATTTGAGTTTCAAAGACGAGTTGTGATCTGAAATATTTTTTCAGAAATATCATTTCTCGTATGGAGGGTAAACTTTATTGGGCTTCTTTTCCTCAATTTATTCCATTTAACATTACTTTTTAGTTTTATAATTTTTTTATTCTTGCATAAAGATTAATAAAGTTACATTTTATTTCCTCCATCACAAAAAAATTAAAAAGTGTGCATAGACAAATGCAACTATTGCCATCCGAATTCTCGTCCGTGGCTCGATCTCTAATATACAGCGTGTAATTTTGCCCCGGCGATGATTCGTCGACTGGTAAAATTGAATAATTTAACAGCCTTGAAATATCGGATTCGCCCAGTTTCCTGCCCGAGCGACATCGATTCACGCGAAATTACGCGTTCGAGCCCTCGAACGATCGGTTGATTATAAAATGGTTGGCACGAGGCTTTCGAATGAGTTCCGCCGAATATTGCCGAAATTTCCGGGCGCTGAGCAAGAGAGAGAGAGAGAGAGAGAGAGAGAGAGAGAGGCAATAGCAATAGAAGCCGTGAGGTATTCAAGATGTGCCGATGTGCCCACGGCGTAAGTCCGAATCGTGCGCCTCCTCGGCTAAGTAGGTCAGTGATAATTGAAACGGCCCGCTTCTACCAGCGGCAGTCGTCGACGTCGTCGTACTCGCGTGAGATTTTCATTAAGAGCTCCGTGCCGGCACCGTTCGCCCTACCACCCGTATATAGCTTACCTATTTGCTCTGTTATTGGTCTAAGTTGCTGGCTGTGTATGTCTGCACATGTGGGGTCAGCGAATCTTGAATATTCCGTGGATTCGTGCACGTGTTTTTCATTTTATCTAAAGCTGGAGTTTGTTACTCACCGTACAGTTATAAGCAATGCCATTCTTATTAATCCAAATCTCGGGATAATTCTCTGCTCAAAACTTAATGATTAATCGTCATAATTGTATGCCTCATAGGATTCACGCTTTTAGAATATTACAAACGTTGCGTTTACTAAAATGATTTTTTTTTCATTACTTTTTGACCTTTTTGTAGAATCATTTTTCAAATTTATAATAATAAATTTGTTCAAGATATATTTCACATATATAAGTGGAGGTTTTTTTAATAGGCGTTACTCGTTATTCTTCAAAGACAAGCTTTTTCGTGTGAAATTAGTAAAATGTGAAAGTTCCTAAATGCTATTCCTTTTTACATATTAATATAAAACAAAAAAAAAAACTTTTCCAACCAAACGGTTGTTCAAGGAAAAGAAATTAAAAAAAACCAATTCACTATGTTTTTATTTATAAATACAGTCAATTTCTTTAGAAATTGCAAGAATAAATTAAAAAAATTTCTTCCCACATTAATCTATATTCTCTCTTAATATTCTACCGTTAAATATTTGGTATGAATAGGAAGCAAATATTACATTTTAACTATAATTCAATTTTTATTGATCAAACAGAATTAGTTCAGATTATTTATCAATGGTCTTGGCAATCACATTCTATAGAGGATGCAAATGAATGCTGGTAGCATTTTCCACACTGAGAAAAGTTTGGTATAACTGCTGTACAAAACAAGAGAGCGCTCCTATACTTTGATTTGGCGTGGTTACGGTCTCACTTCGGGACGTCCACTGCCCCAAAGCGAGGCATCATCCCTCCCGCTAACGCTCATGTAAAGGTTAGGTCCGCGTACGGAGTATCTCTTGTCCCACTATGAGACGCGAGACGTCCCAAAACGAGGCAGCAGCAGCACCAAAACAAAAATACAGTAACGCTCTCGTGTTTTGTGCGACTAATGTCCCAAACTTTTCTCAGTGCATAATTATATCCTTTCCTTACGCAATCATTCTGACATTGTAGAATATCTCAGTCGGTAAGCACTTTGGAGGAAACTTTTTATACAAAAATTACAGTGTATAGAAGGAACTAGTTTATGGTGACCTTGACCTTAACCTTGAAGTTGGTAGTCCAGGTTATTTCAAGATCAAATTTGTTTTTTTAAATGGCTACCCTCATTTTTTTCCAGAACTAAAAAGGGCTCAAAAATTTTTGTTCCACTAAGTATTTAAGCTTTTTTTAATTCTGGAATAAAATATGGGGGTAACCATAGAAAAAAACGAAGTTGAACTTGAAATAACCTTGACTATAAAATTCAAGGTTAAGGTCAAGGTCACCACAAGCTAGCCCCTTCTGTACCCTGCAACGTTTGTATAAAAAGTTTTCTTCTCAAGTATTTACCGCCTGCGATATTCCTATCCGTTATTTAAATAGGGACACCCTGCATATAAGTGACGCTCTTTATAATTTGCATAACTTATTATAGTCTTCCAAGTCAAACTTATTCGTGCGAAACTAGTAGAATGAGAAACTTCATAAATTCTATTCGTATCTACATTTTAATAATGAACAAAAAAGTTTCATATTGGAAAAAAAATAAAAATGAACGAAGTTCTCTAAGTTTTCATTTATATTTACAGTCAATTGAATTAGAAATTGCATTTAAAAACTGAAAAATTTTCTACTCCCATTATTTTGTAATGTTTCTTAAGGGGCGGGGGGTTAGATATTTCAACTTATTTTTTGAATTATTGTTTCATTTTTTTAAATGAATGTATAATATATTTTTAGAATATTGTGTCACAATTTCAGTCGGAGCAAAATTGACGATGTTATGAGTATTTCAGCGCCCGTTGCAGTATTTGAGTATTTGAGCATCCGTTGTTTCAGATGATTCTGTTGTGAGCTATGATGAACACCGAAAAACAACTTTTTTCGATGCGCCTCCGGAGATTCACTGTCACTCGCTCAATTTTCAAAATTTAGAAAAATATTGCTCAAATGTTGCATTATTATATGGAAATTTCACGAATAAGCTAACACTATCTGTATCGCCAAAAAAATTCTTAAATACATGCCTTTTTTCACCGAATTAACCTCCCCCCCCCCTTAATACTCTACTGCTAAATATTTGGATATGAATAGGTAGAATAGATTAGATTTTAACTACAATTCAATTTTTATTGATCAAACAGAAATTCGTTTAGATTATTTCCAAATAGTTTTGTTACTGTAACTTTTGTTTAAGTTCATCCTTGTCGCATATTGATTGATTAGCCAAGACGTTGGCATCGACACCCTAGTCTACCCCGTTTTAAGATAAGCGAAGCTTGTCTCATATCACGGCCACATGTTGCATAACCAGCTCCTTGACCTTGGCAGTGTTAGACACACAGTTATTTATCCTCAAAAGTACAGTCTCCCGGACCGAAAGCTAAAGTAAGTGAAAAAATAAATTAGTGATTTGATAAATATACTAGGAGTTTATTAAGACAATTAAAGACTGAAAAACAATTCACTGTTCATTCAAATTATGAAAATCTAAACGTCAATTTGTTATTTATATGCTAAGTTTTAAAATTATATAAAAGTTTATTATTTTAAATTCTAATAAGAATCAAAACTAAAATTAAAACAATATACTTTCATTCATTGATCACGAATATTTGTTGATATATTAAATAAATGAACGTAAGTAAAGTTTGGACTTACATAGCAAGTAGCATGTAATTTAATAATATGAATAATGTAAATAAGAAATGCCAAAAATGAATAATATTTACATGCAGCATTTACACCTACCAGCATGCAAGCTAACAAAATAAGGAGCTTCATTTTCGTTTCCAGCAATGATTTGAAATCTCGTTCGAATTATGTTTAAAACTGCATTACAATACCCTTTTCGATTTTCTGTATACTCACTTGGTTTATGCATATTACCTTTTTATTACTTTTCAAACGTTTATCTTTTGATTAATTTATGGCAATGATCATCAGGAACTAATTATGTATTATCATTTGATGTATTACGCCATCACTGTACAACGTAATTTCGTTCTTTCACTAAAATTATATTTTGAGAACTAAAGATTTGTTGCATAATTATTACGTGTTCGAGAATTCATTAAAAAGAACAGCATTCTATGCAAGATTCAATTACTTTAATATATATGTAAGTAATTTGATTTATTGTATATATATGATAATATATATCTAAGTTATATAATTTCTTGAAGTTTTAAATGAACAGATAAAATAGAAAACTTAGAAATTATTATGCTGTTGATACGTAAAGAAAAGTTGGCTAAAACAGCGCAACAAATACATCATTGCCTAAATCGTATACCTATTATAATAATATTAACTAATAATTGCTAATATTTTCGAAAATAAAAATGATTTTCTTCTAACTTTTGTTTAATAAATAACGAACTATATTACCTCATTCGCTAACGCTCATTCCTTGACTTTCCAGAAACTTGTATCCATGCGATTTGTCTGCCAGCTGATGCGATTTCTCTGCTAGATTTCTGTCTTCATTTTTACGAATAATATAAATATTTTTCTTTGGCAGACATTAACTAATAATTTTTTTTTATCGTTTCATCAACAATTTCACATCTATGCTACTGAACAATCTCCTTTTTTACTTGTAAATTAATTTAAAAAATACATCAGAACACTTTAATTAGCCGTTTTTTATGGTCTTTACAACCGTAATAATAAGGGCGAAAATTGCAGATGTTGACTAATCAACGCACAAAATCGGTCACTGTATTTTAGTCAAAAAGACATGCAACTCGGATTTAGCGTATGACCCACTCTGCGCTGACAAATTAAGTTAGGTTAGTTAAGCCGAATTCAAGATAAGTCTCACCGAGCCGCGTGTGCTCATCCTCCTTGGATTAGGCGCTAAGTTACCAGCGATATTTGGCTCAATGCGAGATTACCTGCGTGTCGAGAAGCATGGCTACGCCCATCTTTTTTACTGTCTGCCCCTTTCTCTTGTTTTCTGGCTATTTTTATGTAATCGCAAAAACGTTTTGTATGAATAGAATTATAAAAACAGAGAATAAGTGTAATACTAACTTATAATTGTTAATCTTAAAATATTAATTTAACCCCCCTGAGCACTATGACGAGATATCTCATCATATCATAGTTATTCCCGCATACACCATGACGAGATATCTCGTCATGTCATATTTTTTTAATAATATTTGATGTATTGACTTTTATGATATTCTAAATCCCGATAATCAAAGCTTAAGGACATAGCCTTCAAGTAAATCTGGTTAAGTATGGAAATATTTTTAATTTCTTTTTCAATTTTCAGTTGGATTTATAAACTTTGAATTATGTTCAGAAATAGCTCAAATCAACTTGAAAATCCATACTCGGGGGTTTTCGGGGTCACTAAAAACGAATCCGCTATATGAATTATGAAATTCAAAATGGGGGATTCGAAATGTCGATATATGCTCTTGATTTTACAAAAAATGTTCTAATCGGGTCGAAACACTTTACTTGGAGGATTTCGGGATCATTGAAAACAAATATGCTATCAGAAGTACAAAATTCAGGAAATAGATTTAAAAAAAAACTACAATGTACTCTTAATTTTACAAAAAGAATTCTCAAAAAACTTTTTTTGAGAGTTTTCGGTGTTTTTAAATACTCAAAAAGTCCCTACTGACAATTTTGAAAATCCATTACAGTTCTTGCGAAATTCGCCATTTTAAATGTTGGAATTTTGATAGCGGTTTCGTTTTCAGGGACCCTGAAAACCCAGAGTATAGTTTTTCAAGTCCATTTAACAATTCTCAGTTCATTTAAGGAAGCATGGTCACCATTTCGGATCCGCCATTTTGAATTTTGAAGTTCAGATTACAGATTTGTTTTCAGCAACCCTGAAAATATAGAAATACATGCTCTTCTTAAAGTATCAATTTTCTAAAAAATAGGTGAATTTTCGAATGGTGAAAATCCAGGATTCGTATTCGCAGAGGGGTTTAATGGATAGTTGCGGAAAAAATTGTTATGTTCCGTGGTAGCCGAGATGCAGACTCATATTGTGAGAATTTTGGGTATGTCGGTAACAAATATTTCTATTATAAAGAGAAAATATAGTATTATATTTTTCTATAAAAATTGCTATGTTACATCATAAAAATTATGCTATATCAAAATTTAGATGTGTATTATAAGAATATGTAATAGACTAAATTAGAGTTTATTTTATATTTTGTAATAAATTTTGTTATAACTATAACAAATTTTGTGATAACTATAATAAATTTTTCTATTACGACAACAATATTTAATAGATTATGTAAGAAATATTAACCGAAACTGAAATTTATAGTCAAACAATTATCTTTTATTTTATCATTAGTCCTACAACTTTTCATTCATATAATCAATAATATTCGCATTTATTTTCAGCGGTTTTATTTTGATAATATAATTTCAATTGTTTTACACGTTAGTCTTACTCTAAAAGGACGTTTCGAATAAAAATAAACAAGTTACGACAATGGCGCAGTCAATAATGCACTTCATTTTCGTTCAGCTCTGATCGTAAATACTATTCGAGTACGTTAAACAATGGGTTGCATTACAGTTTTCGAGTTCCTTTATACTCACTTGGTTAAAGCATATAAATTTTTTATTACTTTTCGAATATGTATCGTTTGATTGAACAATTACAGCGTATCCTAACATACGATTCTTATTAGTTTCTAAGATCGATCAAATACTAGCACAGCCAATTCGTAGGTCGGATTTTATGGCAATTTACATAAACACAAATATGCATTATCGTTCGATGTATTAACCCATTAAGCCCCAAATGGACGTTTCTTCCAGTCTTTTTTCATCGACTCTATTTAATACGAAATCGATCCTGAAAAAAATCAAGACAATTCATTTCCGACGTAAAATTGCATGAACTTTCGATTTATGTAGTCAGAATTAAAAAAAAATGTATATTACAAAAGTTATATTTATTTATTTAACTAAAAACACGAAATTTTGAGTGAAATTTTTTTTCATTTCGTATTTTTGTATCAAAATTGTTCGTGGATTTGTGTGTTTAGCATAATTTTTGCGTCCGTGGACACTAAGCTTTAAAGCCTTATCAGAATTTTTCGATTCCATTCATTAGAAGTCGAGATATTGTACTTTAAATGTTGAAAATAATGTCAAATTACTATAAATCCTGCTATTTCGATTTTTTACAGTATACGATTTAACAAAATATTTTGTCATAAATCTAAATCATTTCTCCATAAAGCTTATCCTACAAGCTTTAATTTGATATTTTAGACAACTCTGTACGATTTTTTGAAGCCAAGATACCACAGTTTAACTAATAATCGCTAATGTTTTCGAAAATAAAAATGATTTTTTCTACCTTTTGTTTAATAAACAGCTAACTATATTACCTCATTCGCTAACGCTCATTCCTTGACTGAAAATTGAGGAAAATATTGTATAAATGTTGCACTATCTGTATCGCCAAAAAAATTCTTAAAAACATGCCTTTTTTCACCGAATTAACCTTATCCCCCCAATACTCTACCGCTAAATATTTGGAAATGAATAGGTAGCAACGATTAGATTTTAATTATAATTAAATTTTTATTGATGAAACAGAAATTCGTTTAGATTATTTCCAAATAGTTTTGTTACTAAGTCCATCCTTGTTGCGTATTGATTGATTAGCCAAGCCATTGGCATCGACACCCTGGACTACCCCGATTGAAGAAAAACGAAGCTTGGCTCATATCACATGTTCCATAACTAGCTCCTTGAGCTTGGCATTGTTGGACACATCGTTGTTGTTCCTGAACAGTACAGTCTCTCGGACCGAAAGCTAAAGTAAATGAAAAAATAAATTAGTGATTTGATAAATATACTAGGAATTCATTAAGATAATTAAAGACTAAAGAACAATTCACTGTTCATTCAAATTATGAAAATCTAAACTTCAATTGTTATTAATATGCGAAGTTTTAAAATTATATAAAAATTTATTATTTTAAATTCTAATAAGAATAAAAACTAAAATTAAAACAATATACTTTAATTCATCAATCACGAATATTGGTTGATATATTAAATAAATGACCGTAAGTACAGTTTGGACTTACATAGCAAGTAACATGCAATTTAATAATATGAATAATGTAAGTGGGAAATGTGAAAAATGAAATAATATTTACATGCAGCATTTGCAGCTACCAGCACACAAAATATCAAAAAAAGGAGCTTCATTTTCGTTTCCAGCTCTAATTTGAAAGCTCGTTCAAATCACGTTAAAAAATGATTAACAATACCCTTTTCGATCTTTTTTATACTCACTTGGTTTATGCATATTACTTTTTTATTACTTTTCGAACATTTATCTTTCGATTAAACAATTGCAGCTTAGACTAACATATAGTTCTTATTAATTTCTAAGATCAATAAAATACTAGCGCAGTCCATTTATAGTCCATTTATGGCAATGAACATCTTGAACTAATTACGTATTATCGTTTGATGCATTACGCAAACACTATACAACGTGATTTCGTTCTTTCACTAAGATTATATTTTGGGAACTAAAGACTTGTTGCATAATTATTATGTGTTCGAGTATTGATTAAAAAGAACAGCATTCTACGCAAGATTCTATTAATTTAATATATATGTAAGTCATTTGTATTATAAATTTATTTTAATGTTTAACATTTGTATTATATAATTTATTGAAGTTTTAAAAGAATAGATAAAATAGAAAACGTAAAACTTATTCCGCTGCTGATACTTTAAGAAAATTTGTCAAAAATAGCGCAAGAAATACGTGATTGCCTAAATCGTGTTCTCCTGGGAATGAAAGAGAAATGGTGCCTGCGCACTTGGCAAAAGAAATACGGTTAATTAAGGAGATCCTACCGCCTCACTTTAGAGAAGCGGATGGGCGTGTGTCGTGCGGTAGAAAGACAAGCAACTCGGATTTAGCAATATGACCCCCTCTGCGCTGACAAATTAAGTTAGGTTAGTTAAGCCGAATTCAAGATAAGTCTCGCCGAGCCGCGTGTGCTCGTCCTCCCTGGATTAGGCGATAAGTTACCAGCGATATTTGGTTTAATGCGAGATTAACTGGGTGTCGAGAACCATGACTACCCTATCTTTTTGATTTTCTCTCTCTCTTTCTTGTTTTCTAGCTATTTTTCTGTAATCGCAAAAAAAAGTTTTGTATAACTAGTATACCTAGTCATATTATAAAAACAGAAAATATAGGTAATACTAACTTAAAATTTGTTAATCTCAATCAATTTTTAAGTTAATATTGCGTTTGCGAGTATCTTTGATACTTAGTTTAAAGCAATAATATATTGTTATAAGCCTGCATATAATATGTTATAAATAGATAAATGAAAAAAAAAGATTATAGCATCATAGACTGATTCAGAATCATTCACTAATTTTTAAACTCTATGCTTTATTCAATATATAGCAATTTTGAAAATATACAAAAACTATTCTTTCATGGGTAAATAAAATAATGTATAGTTAGTTATATATATATATATATATATTTTATTTATTGAAAACTAGTAATACATTTACCAACATTTGAGCCTATAGTATAGGACAAAGTGGTAACCCTATAGAGGTATAGCAATACCTGTACATAGGATCTGGTGAATACTTAATAACTAACTTAAAAACTAACTTAAAATTAGGGTATATTACAACATAATATAAATTTCTATGTAGTTAAGTAACAATTTATAATATCACAATATTCGCTATAACAATTTTTTAATTTTATTTTTTCTTTTCTGTTAGTTAAATAGCTTTTTAGGAGTGCTAGAGCATTTCCCCTTATTCCATATCTTTCTAGTTTTTCTAACAGAATTTCATGGTCTATTATGTCAAATGCTTTAGCTAAGTCTATGAAGGTAGTAATCATAGGTTTACTTTTGTCTAAATTTTTGCAAATGATATTTGTTATATTATTTAGTGCATCTTTTGTACCTTTGTTTCTCATAAAACCAAATTGATTCTCGAACAATATATTATGTTTTATAACGAAATTGTAGAATCTGGAATGTATTATTTTTTCAAATACTTTCGCTATGTTGGATATAAGAGAGATTGGTCTGTAATTTGTTGTTTTATGCTTATCGCCGCCTTTATAAATGGGCACGACTTCCGCAACTTTTAATGCATTTGGCCATATAGAGTTTTCTATGCATAAGTTAAAAATATGTGTTAGTGGGTTAAGTATAGATTCTGATAAAGTTTTTAAAGTTTTTCGTGCAATCGATGAACCCCTCCAGTTTTGTCTTTTAAATCGTGTATAGCTTTATTTATTTCGATATGGTTAATCGGGGTAAGGAATATTGAAAGATCATTATTCGGGTTATTTGAATTTTTTTACTTAGATTGAACCCTACATTAGAAAAATATTTATTTATTTCATTTGCTATCTCATTTTCTGTATTTATTTTGTTATTGTCTTCATCTATAATGTAGTCTATTTCATTAGTTTTCCTTGTGTTTCTGCCTAATTTGGAGTTTATTATGTTCCATAGAAGTCTGGGTTTGTTACTATTTTTGTTTATTATGTTTCTCTCGTATTTATCTTTCGCACCTGTGATTATTTTGTTTAAGATAATCCGTAGACAATAATCCGTATATTCATTTTTTAATTCCATGTTTTTAGGATTTTTTGCCATTAATTGTATAATGTTTCTTTTTTTTTACATGAGACCATTATAGCTGCAGTTAACCGTTTTTTCCTAGGCCTGCATTTTTTTATCTAGATAAATATTATATGTCGATGCTTCTATACAATTTTGTATAATATTTATGAATATGTATACAACTAAGTTTGGGTCCCTTATATTAGTAAATTCTTGCCAATTGTTATTTTCTACTAATTCTTTAAATCGCTTATAATTAATCTTATTTATAATCTTCTGTGATTCTTTTTTATTCGTTTCCGAGTTTGTTGAGTTATTATGAGTTACGAGTAGAGGGAAGTGATCTGTAAAAGTGTTAGTTATTTTATAAGAGTTACCTTTAGTGGTTTCGTATTTTGCGAAAACGTTATCAATGCAGGATCGTTCTTGAGGGTTGTTATCCGAGGGTCTGGTTATTCCTACAAAACTCGGTACATATTTTCTTTCTAGAAAATTATTTAAGAATTCTTGGCTTAGGTTATTCTCTGAGATATCTATATTAAAGTCTCCAATTATTAAGTGTTCCTTAGACGATACATAGTTATTTAAGAAATTTTTTTAATTTAAGGTAAATTCGGACTTATTTAAATCATGAGATCGATATAACGCTGAGATCATTAGAGTTTTTATATTATCTATCTTAATCATGGTATTTAGAACACACAGTCTTCCAACTGCAATAGTTTCCGTTATTTCTGATAATTTTTCTTGGATGTAAGTTACTACTCCATCTGATTTGTTAATATATAACAAAATATTTTATGAAACAGTATACGATTTAATCATCAGTCACATATTTAAAACTTCTTCATATGATTACAGGCAGAATGAGAGCAAATAAAAATTATACATACGTATGAAAGAAAATATAAAAGGAAAAAATCTGGAAAAATTTGGATATCAAGATAGGAAAGTTGCTTCTCCTTAACCAACATATTTCACCAGGAGGCACAATTTTTCAAAGTTCCGAGGCCCGCATAGGGTACTGACAGTGCCACAGAAAAGATGTTCTCGGAAACTGGAGAATTTTACAATGAGTTTGATTAGACTTTGATTAACGTCGCCTCGCGGCTTGCCGATTGCCGACTTGCCCTCTCCTTTCTCTATTCCTTCGACAACGACACGAAAAAGTTCGTCTGCCGTATAAAGAAGATTCCAATGCTCCGGTGGGTTTTCCGTAATGAACAGAAAAGCAATTCATGGAAGGGTATTTTCTTTGAGTAAAAGCCGTTAAATCCGAATATAGAATAGAGTTGATGAATTTGTAACATTGAAGTTAATGGATTTAATTCACAGGCTGTTCAATAAAATTTCTACTTTATATGATTTTCATTCACTTTTTCTATTTGCAAAAATTCCAGTTTATAATTTTTAAACTTCATTTTTGGCACCATTTCTTAGACATATGCATATGTAAATTATTATACAAAATGAAATTAAAGACTTTATTTATTTGATAATAAATTTTATTTTCTTAGATCCTTCTTCTTTGATGTCTTTACAATAAGTGACGAATGGATAATTTTCTATGATTTACTGTGGCAAGCGATTCTCATATTTTTTATAAATATTTATTTTCGTATGACAAAGTAACATAATAGAGCTAGTTCGAAACAAGAGTAAGTCAAGTACAAGTACTTCTGCGGCCAACCGTCCGCGGAAAAACCATGGTTTTTCGTCTTTCGTAGCCACTTCGCATTTGATTGATCAGCGATCGAATTAAGGGAAACCTGTGCTCACAGATGGCCCACCGTGATCGCCATGACACGGCCTACGTAATGGCATCAACATGTCATTCTCTCTCTCTCTCTCTCTACTCCTTGCACTAAGGGCAAGCAGATAAGTTTATTAATCGTTAAAATCGTTGTGTAGGGGACAAAAGGAAATAAGTCCGAACACAACGATTTTAAAGTGTGAGCGTATGTATTTGAGTGAATGTGATATGAATGATTGGATTGAGTAAATGTTTCTTTTTAATTTTAAACAAGCGACTATTCCTCGGTCGCTAACGCTCCCTTGGAAAAATGCACCTATTTTAATTATTGTTTCTTAAAGAAGATGTGCAATCTTTATTATACTTCGTTAAGTGTAAAAAGTAGATAATCTATGTGGCTTTAGTACATTAATATTGTAAAAATAAAATAGTTAATTATTTTATTTTTACAAATTATTTTTAGATATGTGACTTGAAAATTATTTAAATTGTAAGTAGTGGTGAATACATATATTTTAATTGTGCAATGTTTTATTATTGCAATATTATCAAAAGTAAATAATTTTTTGGCACTGTAGTTATTTACATATAATTTAGCATAAGAGTTCATATAATTTTTAAATTTAAGAAATTAATATAAAGTTTATTGATGCACAGTATAAAATTTTTAATCAGTTTTAATTATAGTTTTAATAGTAATGTTTTATTATATGTATAAAGATTTTTTGTAAAATATAATATTATGATTTCTTTTAGGTGTGCAGTAAAATCATTAGTAATTGATATCCTTGTAAATTAAATAAGAGCAATAATATAAATATTTGTAACAGTTACCATGACATTTTACAAAAAGTAATAATTTTAAATAGAAAAACACCATAAATAAGTAAACACCATAAAAAATAAAAACACCACAGAAAATGAAAGCAACATAATAAATAAAAAAACCGTAAAAAATTAAAACACCATAAAAAATAAAACCACTATAAAAATATAAACACCATAAAAAATTAATACGCCATTATTATAATTACACACCAGAATAGTACTTAATAGGTATAGATATGAAACACTATATATACCTTATGACGACGAGCGACGAGCGGTATAACATTTTAATATAATAGAAGATGTTTTGTAAGATTGATATCGACTACTTTTGTAATTTTGCTTATTTGTATTTTTAACATAAGACGCTCTGTGATATTACTTTTAGAATCGAAACATATTTTAAGACTGATTTTAAGACTGATCAAGTTAGTACGCCTGTGATATCATAGAAAGACTAAATGCAATTTATTATAAGACTGAACAAGTGTATTATTGTAAATTGTATTATTATATTGAAAAATTATGTCGTTTTTGCATATTTATGCAAATAAAAGAATATCTCTCTCTCTCTAAGAATATTATAGTCGTACTAAAAATTTTTATTGATCTCAACTCAGCCTGACTAGAATTTTAGAATAAATTATTAGGCAAATTAAAATATTTAAACTCAGAGGTATAATAACATTAATAATAATAACATTGTAAATAAATTTTTAAGTTCATCCATTTATTATGTTTTTTTATATTTTTTTGTTTTTTTAATTTTAATTCATAGTTTCAGCATTTCAAACATATGTTTTGAACAATTTTGAATATATATTGAAAAAATTAATATTGAACAACATTTTTCTTTTAATTTCAATTAGTCTTTAACAACCACATTAATACAAGAATAAAGCATTAAAATATGCTTTGTAGAATCGTGAGAATTATTTTTATGTATGGCAAAAATCGCAAAATCGTGTAATAGTCAACGTATATTTAGGTTTTCCGAGTTAATTAATCCGCTTGTGTATCTCATTTTATCGTACACCTGGGCACAGTGTACATTAATTATAAGTCGGCCCTGGATAATACCTTTGTTAGGTTGTGTGTCTTTTTTTATGCGTTCGTCCTTTCAAATATATAGAGGAAAAAGAGCATTGAACTGGTATGCTAAAGAATTAAATTGTACGTAAATCAAGACATGTTATTCCTCATCTTATAAAAAACATACATTTTATTGTAAAATAAAATCTGTAAAATATTCATTTTACAGTAAACAATTACTAAAAATAAATCTAAAGATATTAATGGAATAAACATTAAACTTTAAAAAAATCTTGATTTACTGTTACCAAGAAGCTTTACATTTCTATTATTATCTTCAATGATACAACTGGTAGATTTGCATTCGATAATTTTAGCTGCCTTCAACATGTATACATATAAAAAATACAAAGTTAAACCCTTCTTCTACACTTCTTTTTCTCAGTTTTCCGACGTTATTTCAGTACAAAGCAAAGGACGTACGCGTACACGAAACATTATTTGCGCATAGCTAAGCGCAATCCCCCGCGTAAGGTGGCAAAGAGATCCAGCACTTAGACAATTTCAAATGATTGCATTACTCGAAATTGACATTATATTTTTCTTATTTAATAAACTAAAAATAGTGTATAGTAAGCAAACATAGCATACTTTGAACAAGCCTGTTTTACATAAAAACTGTTTTACATTAATTTCTAAGATAATATTGAGATAAAAAAGAAGTATAAAGATTAGGCTTAGCCAATCACTCGTTACACTGTCGGAGCAATGGGTCTTTTATCTTATGAATACATTTTATCTTATGAAAACACCTGATGTAGCATAAAGCTGACCATAAATTTTCAAACAATAATTATGCCGACTAAATTGCCTATCATTTGAGCAGCGTTACAATTCATCACCCATGATATTATCGCTCCTAGGTCGAAATCAATAACAACCCTTAGAAAAGAGGCCGCACTCTCCCTTTCTTCTATTCCTTCTGCTGCTTCCTGCACCAAAGAAAGTTACAAAGTTTTTTTTTGTAATTTTGAGTCACCTTAATTTGTTATATAAATAATATTGTTAATATGTAAATTAAATCTGAAAGTTTTCTGTTCTTTTATCGTGTGTCTTTAAGTCAATTTGAGAAAAATAACAGAGCCACAAATTGAAATCGGGGTGGACAATCTCTGAACCCAGTTGATCTATAAGTTTTTGGGGTCGCTAATCACAATCTCGGTATCCATATGACCCTACCACGTCTATTTCATGGTGAACAGGCAATTTCATGACCAGGTACGCTTTGACCTTTAAGTCAAAGTGACCTCTGGAGGTCATTTGGAGGTCATCTAGAATCCGGGGTCAAAAAAATTATATGATTCGAATTAAGATGTTTGACCTTCGTTCGACTTCCACCCAGACTTACTGAGGTTATATGGACATTGGGATCGTGATCAGCGACCCCAAAAACTTATAGGTCAACTGAGCTCAGAGATTGTCCACCTTGATTTCACTTTGGGTCCCTGTGTAATATATATTCAATGAAGTGATAAGGTACATTACCTATAATTGCTTCATATTCAATATAATTCCTTATGTGATAACCGTAAGCTACTTAGGTATTTAATTTTAAAGTTTAAAAGAAATAATTTATAAAAAATTCAAGATATAAAGAATTAAATCAATTTATGAATGGTTCTCTTATTATAGTCCATTAAATTTCAAACCCATGCAATTAACTATATATTTCATAAGTACACGGAGTAAAACACTCTAGCAACATTTACACTATACATTTATTATAGTTGTAGAAAAAAAATATTACTTTCCGTGGCAGTCTCATAATGTCAAAATTTTTGGTATGTTGGTAGAAAATAGAACTATATTTTTCTATAAAAATTGCTATGTTACATCGTAAAATTGTGCTATATCAAAATTTAGATGCACGTTATAAAAATATTCAATAGTCTAAATTAGAGTTTATGTTATACTTCGTAGCAAAGTTTGTTATAATTATAACAAATTTTGTAATAACTATAATATATCTTGCTATATAGACAACAATATTTAATACATTATGTATTAAATATTAACTGAAACTGAAATTTATGGGCATGTAGGGTATTTGCACCGGTTACTGTGTCTCTTAAAAGCACTTTAAGATATTCTTAAAGTACTGAAAGGATAGATCAGGATTTCTTCTTTTATTGGAAATTTTACTGTAATTAAAGGCAACAAGAAACTTTAAATATCAATAAAAGTTAAAAAAGTGTTCGTGAACCATTTACTGTGGATTTGAATACGTGAAAATCTAGATATTGTGCAATTAATTAAGCTGTTGTGCTTTTTACCAAATACTGTGCCGTGGGTACTGAGGATCGTACCAAATACTGTGTTCCAGCTACCGTGAGCATACGCTTTCTATTTTCGGTCATCGTTTTCTTTGTTTTCTGTAGCAAATGCAGCATTTATATTAAGTAAACAAAAATAATATTATAAGGAATTATCTAGGTACTTAATACTCACTACACTTTCCAATTTTTACATTTCATAAAAGAGAATAATAGCAGCTTCATCGAAACAAACTACAAATACATACTTATGATTGCAAGGTTATGTTATGGTGTGAAGAACGCTCCGTAAGAGGCTCAGTATTTGTCACGGCACGTTAAAAATTGACCATTTACTGAGCATAGTTGTAAATCCATACTTAAAGTTGGTTCCAGTTATTAAAATATTATAAAAAAATATAAAAATATTTCATTAATAATTTTAGTCCAGTTTCTTGGGTCATTTCTTAAGCTTTTCACCAAGGGTTACACACAAATCATATCAAAATAAACATAAACAATTTGAAACATACTTTTTCAGCAGGAATGAATAAACTGATTAGTAAAGTTTATTAATATATATATATATATAATATTATTAATCTCATAATACTAAATTTTATAGTAAGTAAAAGTAAGTGGAAAGCACAGTAATGGGTCGGAGCACAGTAACCGGTGCAAATACCCTAAGAGCATATAATATACTTCTTAGGCTGCGCTGCTCTCTCGATCAATCAGTCCGCTCTTAGTCGTTTCGTACGCCAGATTGTTAAAAAAAATTATACACATTTACGTAACTGTTGTAAAACGAATATGAAACTATATCTAGCTTTAATTGCTATAAACAAATAATCAATTTGTAATAACAAAGTCAAAAGTTATTTGACTTTTTTCTTCTTTAATATGTACAATAGTAGAATTTTTTTGGTGTTTGAAACCAACAAATCCAATATTATTAAAATACTTTTTTTAATTAATTTTAATTAATTTTATGATGTCTTTATGAGAATATTTAAAAAAATGTGTGTTTTGAATACGATTGAAAGTATCATCGTGAAAAGATATGTTAAGGACTTCTGATAGCTCTTGTTTCTTGCAATGTCTCCCACTATCCAGTATATTAATTATAGCTATTTTTTGAGATTTAGGCTGATGGAAGTAAACATTTATGAATCTACCTGAAATATATGCCTCAATTGGATTGACGCTTTTAGAATATTGTAAAAAGTGTGCTTTTGTCTGCTAAATGATTTTTTTCGGGATAACATTTTTTTCATTGCTTTTTTGATCTTTTTACAGAATTATTTTTATATTCTTAAAACTATTTTACGTTTCCAAATTAATTCAAGATATATTTATCTCTTTGTAATGTATGTTACTCATTCTTCTTTAAAAACAATCTTTTTCGTGTGTAATTAGTAAAATGTGAAACTTAATAAATGCTATTTATTTTACATTTTAATATATAACAAAAAAACCGTTCTAATCGAAAAAAAAAATTAAAAATGAACCAATGTTTTTATTTACATATACTTACTGACCATTTTTTTAGAAATTGCATTGATAAATTGAAAATTTTTCTTCCCACATTATTCTGTATTTCTTAATATTCTACCGTTAAAAATTTGGGTTTGTAAGGTGGCAAAGATTATATTTTAATTATAATTCAATTTTTATTGATCAAACAGAAATTTGTTTAGATTATTTAAAAATAATGTTTTATCTATTACTTTTAAGGCCATGAATTGTGAAAGCAATTACAGATTACGCTAGGATATTTTGATGAAGAAAGTCTGCATAGTCCATAATTATAACTTTGACGTCTTCAATCATTGTGACAATTTTGGAATTGCATACGAAAACATGCTATATTGGTTGTGGGCCCTTTGTATTTTCGTCCACAAGCTTAAATAAAATAAAAAATTAATTAGTGAATAAATAAGTATATTACAGGAGTTCATTATGATAATTAAAGATTAATGAGCATCATTTAAATCACTAAAATTTCAACGATAACTGTTATTAATGTATGAAATTTTAAAATTATATAAAAGTATTTAAATGCAGCATGTACGACAATCGACACACAAAGGAAGAGAATAAGGAACTTCATTGGCGTACCAGCGCTGATCTTAAATCTCTTTCAAGTTACTTTAAAAAATGGGTTGCAATATACTTTTTCTTTTTTTTTCGATTTTCTTAATATTCACGTGGTTTATGCATGTAGCCATTTTATTAATTTTCGAATATTTATCGTTTGATTAAACAATTGCACCGTAGACTAACATGCAGTTCTTATTAATTTCTAAGATCAATAAAATATTAGCGCAGTCCATTCGTAGAATGGATTTGATGGCAATCTTATTGCTGACGCCGTACCGCCAAGTATGTTCATAGTCATTTAAAGATTAAGAATATTGTACAAAATTGAAAAGAGAATAAAGTAATAGAACAACTACAATGACTTACAAACTACTAAGATTGCTGCTAAACTAAAATACACACCTAGGAAGGAAAAGTAAGAATGGTCTCAGATCGCAGGTAATTGACAAATATGCGATCTGAGGCATTCTTATTTACTTCCCATGGTGTGTATACTATTTTTTTGCCTAGCCTAGCCCCGGGAGAGAAAGTGGCACTTTCGGCCCGCTAGGCAAAAAAGAATACTTAACAATTCTAAAATGATTTCACAATTTTCTTCATCCAAATTTTGCAATAATATGTGTTTATCTAATATGCATTACTGGGACAAATAGATGCTTTGACAGCAACGGATATATTTTACTTTTTACATTATCAAGAAGAGATTATATAGATACAGTAACTAAACCGATTTTATTTTTTAATAAGATTTGATTCAATAATAAATGTAGAATTATGCTGGGAAAGAAACATCATACTTACCATAACTTTTACCTTTTTAAAGGTAATTTTTATAATTTTGACTACTTTCTTAGAGAATATAATGGATTATAAATTACGGTGTAAATTACGGTTATATAAATTACCGTGTGTTCTAAATATTTCAACAGTATAATAAAATATTTGTGTGAAAATTACCAGAAACTAACACAAATTTATTTGGTAGAGACTATAAAATGTGACGTGGAGTCTACGCTTAGATGGATGCTTTTTTAACAACCTTTTTATCCAAATTATTAATTAAAAATTTCAATATTAAAGTTCAATCATTCAGTTCAGATAAAGTGTTATTAAAATTAACATATAAGTAAAATCTCATTCATCTAATATCTGTATAAAAAAATTTTTAAAATAACTTTATTTGCATATAAATTATATTAATTTGGTAAATTTTCAGGATTCTCATACGACATCTTAATTTCCGATCAGTACTGATAAAACAAAAAAAAACATATACAGCCGCCAACAATAAGTCTTAATTTTCATGATTTAAACTAATACTATGAATTTACTTCATCGTAATACAAAAAAAACATTTATAAACTGCACATTTTCCTTAAAAACTTAAAGATATTGTAAAAACTTAAGTAATTGTAGAGACTTTATTATTTACAAAATTCGCACCTTCCACAATATATATATA
>UELU01089316.1:0-20662 GCA_900490025.1 Megastigmus dorsalis
TGATAAAATTTTTTCACATACATTTACCTTATTTTTACGCGAGTTTAAAAGTACCTTATTTCGCGCTTATTTTGGGCCGCTGGACATTTCACGTGTAATGCCTCACATATAAAAATATTTTATTTTGCATTATAAAGGATTCTGTATGCTCGATCCGACGGCGCGCAAGCACTGAGGATGATAAGCAGGACAGCGAGCGTGGCGCGTGTCGCGAGAGAGAGAGAGAGAGAGAGAGAGAGAGAGATAAAGATAGAGAGAGAGAGAGAGCGATAGGGAAGATTCGCACGAAATAGATTATTTGGTACGAGAGACGGGACGCGAGGTATGTGTGATTCACAAGCAACTTCACCAACTCAAGCTGCACTGGACTGCAGGTCAGCGCAACTTCCCGAGAACGCAGCGAGTACAGCGAGCGCGAAGACGCTAATAGGTGCATTACATCGTAGAGTCAGTACCTTGTGTACTATTGCGGCGGATCACAAACGGCAATCCACGTATGCGTGTGTGTGTGCGTTTCGCGCGCTTTTCCTGTGGCCTTCTTGGTTCGCGATTTTATTGTAGTGATTAGTGATTGTAAGATATCAAAGAATATATCAGAAGTTTAATTTGAATCACGCATTCGTTATTTGAGTGACTACATTTCCCTTATTTTCCCGCGATTACCGCCGTCTCCGAGGGTACAGTGGAAAAGCGTTTCCACTGTGCACTGAACTGAGTTAGCTCGCATCGTGAGCATCGCACGGTGCTCACGATCATTTCTCCGAGCAGCGGAAAGCGAGACTCAGCAAGAGAGTCTCGCCTTTGTACGGCAGCTGTTTGCACCTGATCGGAATGGAAAATCGTGTGAAGATTTTCCCGCTGCAACGTGTGAAAGGTAGCAGTGTGCAGTACATCGGTATTGCACACAGTAAAACAGCACTGTTACAACTGGCGCCCCTAACGTGTTCGGTTTCGGGAAAATAGGCACGGAAAAAAGTGTGCTCGGAATTTTCGAGAAGGCATGTGTCGCGCAAAGTATTCAAAGTCGGCGTGACTTTGTTTACATCGGTCGGGAGGACTGTAAAAGCCCCTGCATATACGTGTAAGCATATATAGAGTGTGAATGCGAGAGAGAGTGAGTGCCCGATAGTATAGCAGGCAAGTGTGCCGGCTGCTACGGCCGAGAGAGAGCCGAGATGGGCACGCTCAGCTCGAAAATCAGCGGTGTCGAGCCAGCCTGAGCACAGGTGCATAGGTTTATAGCCGAAAATATTAATTTGATTCAATTTAAATTAATATCGGCGTCTGCTCGCGATTAAAGGCTGTGCACCATGGTATGTGCTTCGAACAGCACGACTAGTGGTCTGCTGGCGCCAAATGTTTATTCAATTGATTATTATAACTTTTTATCAATTCTTATAAACAAATTAACGGCAAGGTGTTTCACTCGTCCAAGTGAGTGTGTCGGTTGAAGAAGAGGGTGGATTGCTTAACAATAATTCTTCTCTGGTTGATAGACTGTCAATAAAAACTGCCGGTAAAACAGTTTAAAAAAATTTTGTTGCTCATTTTCCGGAAAATTTTTGTTTTAAAGATTATAGAAAGAACGACTGAGGCACATCGCTTAATTGTGATATATATTATTTATTTTTAATTTGTAGCGATTTTTTTTGAGTAGCGTTTTCAGGAAATCGCGTGGTAAATAAGTAGGGACACTAGCGGAAAAGTGCTTTCGGGAGGGGATATAGTAAAATCGGGATAGAGAATTTGTTTTTCCTATTTATTTTTTTGGTGCTTTAATAAATAATTAAAATTTTTTTTGTAAAGAAAAATAAAATTTTGAATTAAAAAAATTCTTGTAGACAGCGAATTTCTCCCGGAAGCATGCGAAATCGATCTCGGCACACTACTAGTGAGATCCGAACCTGCGATCACAAGCGAAGAAAACGCGGAGAAACAGGGGGTTCGAACGTGTACAGCAAGAAAATTTCGAACGAAGGAAGAGTTCGAATTTGTGCACTTCAAGGTTCGAACCCGAAGAATTGTAGTGGAAGGTAGCACAGACTAGGTGGAGTTTGTGCATCCGAAAAGCTCGGAAAAGTGCACTATCAAGTAAAGCTAGTGTACTTGAAGCCATTTAGCTCTAGCAGAAGCAGGATTTGAACTCAAGCGTTCGCACTAAAGTAAAATCTAGTGCATTGAGTAAGATTCGAACTCGAGAGTTCTAGATTCGAACAACAGATCTTAAGTAATTGCGAAATTCAGCGTCAATTCCAGGACAAATGGCGGATACGACCCTGACGGCACTAGAGGGCTGGTGTTACGGCATGAAAGAGGAAGATCTGGAGGAAGCGCTAACGGAAATGCAGTTGCGCCACCAGGGTCTTCCGTTCGCAAGAAAGAACTGCTTGCAGAAATGGCTGTTGGGGAATTACTCAGCAGCCGATTTTGAGCCACCTAAAGAATCAGATGAGCTCAAAGCACAAATGCAACGTGAGGAGCTGCGACGAACATACATCTAGGGAAGGGTCTTCGAGATAGCTGAGATCACGATTTACGACGAAGAAGTAAATCAGGAGGGGTTACACCCTTTGCACATGCTAGCAGTGGACTCAGTGGTAAAAGCAAGCGACGAGCGACGAGCGCAGCAGCTTTGTAGCCTCAACGCAACGCAGCAGGAAAAGGGGGTCCATCAGAAGAGTTCGTTCACGGAGCAGATCCTTGTCGAGCAAACAGAAAATCCGACAAGAGAGAGAAACGCCAATAGCGTGACGGACGGGTCAGCTACGGGTGAAGAGGCGGAGGAAGAAACGCCTCTAGTGGTCTTCACAGGGCGTCAAGCGCGGGATATCATGATGATATTCCCCGAAATAAAAGAGCAAATGAGATTGCTCAACGAGAGGGTCTCAGCGATCTCTTGTTGCTGCACAGCGTTGTAAGTAGCCGCAAAGACTCCATGCGCGTGCATGCAGAGTGGCAGCGACTGTCGGCTAAGACCGACAGCGTCAGAGTTCAAGGTAAGCCAAGGCAGACTAGATCTCCGAATAGCCTTTAGTACGAGACTCTCAGGGATTGATACACAAGTATCAGCAGTAGGCCAGTATCAACTCGAGATGACGGCATTTGATGAACTGCTCGAAGAGGTTAAGAATCTGACAGAGCAGCTCAAGCATCGGACGCGGAGTAAGTCTCCAGAAGGCTGAGGAAGCGACAGGGCTATTGTAAGCCCAAAGGCCGACCTAGCTTTCCAGGAACCATCGAGTCGAAGGGAGAGCATGGTCAGAATGCAGCGCCGGCAAGCCCTCGACAAAGCTGGAAACTAATGACTTGTTACATGTGCGAGAAGCCGGGGCATCTAGCAAAGGATTGCCGAAGCAAAAGACCGGGAAACGAAAGTAAGAGCGCGCAGTAGAGGTCGCTGCATTTCCTACGATCTCGTGATGAGCATCAGCGTGAACGTGAGGGAGCATCGGCGCAATGTTTGAATCCGGATGAAAGTGAAGACTGGTGGTGGTTGCACCGGTATAAGGTTTGAGCACTGTTTGATTCTGGAACGGCACGCACAGTGATGGGATCAGTAGGATTACAGATCGCCAGTGCATGAGGTCGAGAGCTTTGACCAAGGTATGGCAGAGGTGCGAGAATGGCAAACGGTCATTACTCCGCTATAGTAGGTTACGTTAGCCTACCGTTCAAGATCTCAGGGATCCAAAAAGACATAACAGTTGCTATCTTATTAGATTGTTCAAACCTGTATTAGATCCTTGCAAGAATCAATTATTTTTCAAGGATAAGAACAAATATATAGATCTCGAGCCGGCTGGACTTAGAGAACACCGAGTAATAGCTGTGTCTTCCAAAGGGCTCGTTGACGTCGGAACAGCTGAGCGGAAGCTGTTACTATATCGCTTGATTAGGCCGCCAGAACGTATTCTCCGATGTACTACGCTTGCTGAGCACGAAGTCGAAGTATACACTGTCCGGCCAATCCAGCAGAAGTATTGTCCTGTCTCGAAAAAGATCAAGGAGGAAATGCATCGTCAAGTGCAAGAATTCCTAGAGGCTGGAGTAATAGAACCGTCGTACAGTGGTTGGTCAAGCCCTGTCGTGATGGTCAAGAAGAGTAACGACAAATATAGGATGTGGATCGACTTTCAATGTAGTGTCAAATAAGGATGCATATTCCTTGCCCTTTGTGGATCAGATTTTGCTCAAGTTGTAGTCAGCTAGGTACATATCTACGCTTGACTTGAGTAGCGCATATCATCAGATTCCGCTGACGCCCGAATCGAAGCTCATAACAGCGCTTACAGTACCTAATATGTAGGGCTCACTATCAACCGCGAGAAAAGTGTATTCTGCCAAGAAGAGGCGGAATACCTTGGTGTGATAGTGAACTGAGATGGATTTCGGTCGATAATAGAATATCCGGCTCCCAGAAATCTGAAACAATTAAGGAGTTTTCTGGGGATGGTATCGTGAAATAGGAAGTTTTTGAAAGACTTTTCCTGATCGTCGAGCCACTCACTCAGTTGATAAAGAAAGCAAGAAAATCTGAGTGGCTTGAAGAGCAACAATCGGCCTTTGAACATATAAAAGCTCCGATTGCGACCGCTCCAGTGCTGCAGCTCCCACACGCTGAGGTACATTTTGTAGTACAATCTGATGCCAGTGATACTGTGTTAGAAGCGGTGCTTCTCCAGATGATTGATGGAGAAGAACGAGGGCTAGAGTTTTCCAGACGGACTCAATCTGAAGCAAAGAGGAACTATAGCGTGGCAGAAAGGGAATGTCTCGCTGTAGTATGGGCCATCAGGAAGTTCCTACCCTATATCACAGGCTATGAGTTTAAATAGCCTGAATGTAGCAGCTTATGTTGGTTGAGTAGCCTGCACAATCCAACGGATAGATTGGCTCGATGGGCCTTAGAGTTATAGGGCCATAATTATACGGTGGATCGCCGAAAAGGCGCTCTCAACAACGTACATGACGCATTGTCTCGTATGTACGAGAGCGCCGAGCCTGATATTGGTTCAATATCTTGAGGTGATACCACACAAGGCGAGTGGTATCTGCACTAGGTGCAGAAGGTTGAGGATTATCCTACCAATAATACTTGTTATAAGGTTATAGCGACTTTGCACTGTTGGCATATATGCCACGTGAGTTGGAGGCCACACGCCTTGAACAGCAGATGGAGCAGGCGCGCGAACCGTCAATGGCCAGCATTTTGCTGGAGGAAGAAGCCGTTGCGGCTTGGGATGCGTTCGTGGCGAAGCATGGGGAGGTTAGCGCGAGACGAATGAAGAAATGGAATCTTCTCATCGAGAACCAGCGTGCGGTATATGGTGTGTTCAAGGATCGGCGAATACGGAAGGAGGCCGAAGAGCGCAGAGCGCGAGAAGAAGTGGCTCGCCTTGAGCGCTCTCGTCAAGAGCGCATGCGAGCTGAAGAGGCACTCAAGCAGGCCAAGAATAGGGAAGAGGTCGATGAGTGGCGGTTGGTGCAGGATCGCCGTCGCTAAACAGAGAAGAAGAGGGACACCCGGTGCTACATGTGTGGTGCACCGGGTGTAAAGAAGTCTAAGGACTGTCTTAAAATTGCGGAGGACCGTTAGGGCAGCCCATAAACTTCTTTCAAAGGTGGCTAGACATACTGCCTTAATTGATAGCAACTTACAATTATCGAAAAATTATACTGTTGGTATGAAACTTAAAGATCTGTCGGCTGTCAACGAAGCCCAAGTATTGCAAAAATTCATTCAAGAACCTAGACCAGCAAAGAGACCAAAGCTCAAAGTAGGTGACAAAGTACGTGTGAGCAACGCTAAACAAATATTCAAAAAAGGATATACACCTAATTGGTCAACTGAAAAATTCAGATCGCCCGAGTAGCAGCTACAAGTCCAATCACGTATCATCCTAAAGATTCAACTCAACTCCGGTGACTTCTATGAGCAGGAACTATTAAAGGCTAAATATCCAGATGTTTATCTTATAGAAAAAGTTTTTAAGAGAAGAGGACATCAAGTATATATAAAATGGCTAGGTTTTAATAAATCTCATAACAGTTGATAAAACTGATTTGTTATTATTTTTTAAACAGATGTAATATATAATATATTTAGAACAGATATTTTTTTAAATTGTCTAAAAGAATAATAGTATTTGTTAAATAAGAGAATAAGTTGCTAAATTATTTATGAGAACATGGTATTTGATAAATAAATAAACACCAGAATTTAAAATAAAATTGTCTATAATCTTTCTTTTTTTACAAAACTTTACGAATTAAAAAAATCACTGTTAGCACCATTATACTTCATGAAAAGTTCATACTTATTCATAGCACTTTGCATGTTGTGAAGCACGTCCGGTTCTTGCGGAAGGCATCCGATATTCTTTTCGGCAAGAAGATACAAAACTCCTCGTCCAGTTCTGCAACAATTTTCATGTCAAATCTTGTATTGACTTGTTTGAGCTTCGAGACCTTGTAGGTTTTCGCGTTCTCAAGATCAGACATCTTTTTGGTTGGTAGGAAAGCTCCAATAGCTTTATGGGCTGAGATGTCCATCTGTAACATAAATTTAAAGTTTATGCAAAATAGAACATGAAGGAGCATTTTAACGAATTTAGAGGAGTAACTTGTAATAGCGATACGGTGTTTTTCTTGTCGGAAACCTCTTCGGTCGACTAAATAGCGATTATATCAAATATTTTTCAACTTCTTGTTTGGTACCTTGTCGGGCGACTGAATAACGATTCTCTTGTATGCCTGCTTATATCGGTTCTGTCCCACCACGATTCATATATCCGGCGGCTTGACTTCATATAGTCTTCAAAGGTTAGACTTGCCCTAATCACTGAACTTTTCACACCTTTCGCTTGCTTTATTGGCTTTTGGTTTCTGACTCGGATACTGTACATCTTACTCCTTAATCCAACAAATTCCAACATAAGTTCTCCGTTGCATTCATCTTTCATTATACCTTCAATGCTTTTATTTGCTCGTGGTAACTTGTATGGGTTGATTTCAGGCTAATCAGATGTATATAAATATCAATGTTTTTGACCTCTTACACTAAGCTGACTGTATCCGTGCAAAGTAGTTTACATTGCAATGCCAATCGATCGAACATAAACCCCACTTTTGGAATCAGTTTATTCGGAACTGGATAGGAAAATAATAGTAAGGCAGGTCTCATGCAACGTTATTTTGTAAGCAGAATTTAATCGTAATGCCAGAATTAATGTAAAATATTTTGGTTGAAAAGATAAAAAAAGTATTTCCCGATAAAAATTTTTTTAGCTAATATTTCTGCCATATTCTTGTAGACAGGATAAAAATAAGTCGAAAAAATAGTTTTAGATCAGTGAAAATATTTTTATCCTTAATAATAAATATTAAAAATATTTATTACTCATTATCGTTGCCGGAATTACGTGATAAAAATAGCCGCTCAAATCGGGTTCGTCGCCGTCACGTTACCGGGCGGAGTGCGGCAACTTCACTCGATGATGTCGGAAAAAAGTGTTTATAAGGTTACGGAGTATACTGAATATACGAAGGGTTGTTATAACCATTTCTTGATATCGCCAATCGAGATTATAGATAATAAAATCTAAATAACATAATATAAAATTTAGATTATAATTATAATTTATAATTATAAACATAATTATAATTTAGATTATAACTAAACTAAAAGTTTTACTAACTTTAATAGTAAAACTGCTGTAGGTTTTGTCCTATTATCAAAAGAGGTAGATACTAGATGAACAGTTTTTTAAGCTTGCCTACTTACAGCTTATAATGATCTTGATCTGTCAGTCAAAATGATTATTGTGAGCTCGAGAACCAAAGTAAGAACCGACATAATTATTTTTTCAAAAGTGGAAAATTAAATTGCTCAATTTTAGCAGCTGACCAAATTTAATTTTATAATAACATTCGTACCCATACACTTAAACGTAGAGTGCGGCAGAATTCCTTTCTAGACACAAAAAACTATGGAGCGAATTATCTGGACTTAATGTTCGGCGACCCTATGCACGTAGTCGTCGAGTCCGACAGAATTCCATCCCTAAACACAAAGAACGATGGAGCGAATTACCTGGACGCAATGTCCAGCGACCCTAGGCACACACGCTCTAAGATCAACTGTGCAAGCACACACATGAATACGTTAATGATAATTTTGATTTATACTAACTCCATGACTTATATCGGTCCTATTTGACATACTTCTATACATACTTTCTGCCGTACCTTTGTCCATACTTCTTTGCATCCTTTCTACCATACATTTATGTAGAACTAAGAGTCTGTCCATGACAATCTGAGACACTCAGTCTTAAATATGAATTCTGCAGGAAGATACGTGGATACTTTGTTCATGGTAATTTTAATAGTTTCAAATTGTATCACTTATCCGTACATTCTCGTGTACGGCTGCATTCCCAACCTAGACACAAAAAACTATTTGACCCGGTCACGTCAGGGTCAAGGTCAGGCCAAGGTCAAATTCAGAAAATAAATCGCAAACAAAATTAACTAGTATATCTATATGTTTTTGGAGTCGCTGAATCCGAATCCGTGGTCCAGTTGACCCGGTCACATCAAGGTCAAGGTCAGAAGAAGATCAAATTTAGAAAATGTATCGTATAATTCAGGTGTTTCGTGTAGTAAACTATATAATTTCGTCAAAACGCGCCAATATTGTAGGAACATTGCTGCAGGATCGTACAAATAATACCGTAATATGGCTGCCATAGAAACATCATGAACATTGCAGCTTAGAGCAATATCACTGAAATATTGCTATATCACGGGAATATTGTAATATCATGTTACAATATTGCAGCATTAATGCAGCCATTATTCTTGCTATGCGGGTCTTTACGCTATTAAAGGTGACTTTTATAAATTTCACTATTTGTTTAGAGATTATAACAGATTATATAGAAATTATCCAATTTTACAGTTTTCTAAATTACCTAACAGTAAAAAATTTACCTATAAAATATTTACGTGTCAATTGTCCTGGAATCTACCGCGAATTTATTTGGTAGAAATTAAAAAATGTAATATGAAGTCTAGGCATTGATATATGGTTTTTATTCGACTACTTTATTCGAATCTTTAGTTAAAACATGAAATATCAGAGTACAAGCATTAAGTTCGTGTAAGGTGTTATTATCTAGGTAGTAATACTGAAACAAAAAATAAAAATCCTAAATCGATTCAGATTAATATTAATTCATTGCAATTCAAGGTTGGAATGCAATAGCCCTCTTAGCGCTCCACAAGCGTGAATTTGTCTCAATATTCAATAACGAAATTCGCTCGCTTCGCTCGTGCAACAATCTTCACCCTTGTCGAGATAATCTCCTTCGCCCACTATCTATTTGCGTAATGTACTATTTTGAAACAGCGTGCGTGACTGACTACTTTTCACACATTTATTTAAGCGTGAATGAAACAGACATGACAAGTTGAATCTCTCGCAATCCGTTTAAAACTACTACATTACGCAATTATTGGGCAGAGGAGATTATCTGAGCTTGAGTGAAACGAGTGTGATAACCATATCAATAGAGATAACCTGACCGCAAATATTGCATACCATATTTTATGACACTCCGTGGGACAAACTCATTTATCATACGCGTAAAAAAAACTTGTATTAAATTGAGCTTCTTGCAAGTAGTGTCATAAAATTTAGTGAATAGATTTCATCCATGCATGATCTTTTGACTCTAGGATAAAAGCACCTAATCGCACTAGTACGAGTCTTACAGCTTAAAATTGGTGCCTTGACAACAAGGAACAGCCAGCTCTAAAAATATACCGGCCTAGTATCATCTGCTCAATGATTTTGTATTCTTTCGGTAAAATATTTACAATAATGTAATAAACTATTCTATCAGAAATTGATAAGAAGTCGATTATTGATTAATTTTATAATCTGAAATTTTATATTTATAACGTAAATTTATGCCGTTGGTTTTAAGTAAGAGATTCTCTCATCTCATATAGTTCATAAAATTATTAGACAAGCTAAGAGGCACAATAGTTATGTGGGTAAATTGAGATGTGATTGTTATAAAATTTAATTGGGAAAGTTGAAAAATAAGTTTGCATCGCTAAATAAACTTAAGGGTACTTACATTAATCACTACTCTTTCACAGAAGTCATGATCATGGGGTATAGGTTCAAAATGAGTTATACCCGTATACTGGTTGAGATAGTTAGATCCATCATCGTCTTGGTTTATTAATTTCGGTAAAGATCTAAAAATTACAAATACGTTATTTATGCAATAAAATTATTCTTGTTTATTCAAACTAGCAAATTCAGTATGTATGTATTGATGTAATGTCTTAAAAACCATTCTTTCTCACGACGCATCATTTTTTTTTTATTTACCCCCTTAGCTTTTCCTATGCGTCCCCTTACATCAATGTAATATTGTATTTTCCTTACACCAGCGCTTACCGTACATATATCTTTCCCGATAGTCGCATCAGTAGAGGCATGCGTACTCTATCCGTTGGCACGAGGAACAGTACATTGTACAACTAGTGCAGAAAATAGTTTTTTCAAATGTATAGAATTAATCCTTTATTTTAGTTTTTATTTTGTGAGCGCAACGTGCATATATTTCCAATTTTTAAGGCAATCGTTAACTTTTTCTCTCCCAAGTGGAAAGTATACTTTTCCGCAATATTTAATTACACCAGCCTCTTTTTTAGTCAAAGAACAAATTGTGGTACGCAGATATAATATAATTATATTACATTTGTGACTTTTCATTTTGTCTTTGTATACAGGGTGTGAAAATTTTAAGTGAAAAACCATCTTGTAACGTTTCGATCTGATCAATATTCATTGAGTAATAATCGATTGAAAATTAGCCGAGCTGGCCAATCAGGAGAAAACTACAACAGGAGGCGAAGCCCCAGGCGGGCGGAGTGGGACGGCCCGCCGAGAATCTCTCCGCAGGCCGTGCATCGGCTGCCGCTGCGCCGCGCCCGCGCCGTCTCTCTCCTCGTGCCGTAAATCGGCTGCTGCGACTTTGGCGAAATAAGTTCGATCGGCCGACTGCATTGTTGGCAGTTTATAGTTCATTTAATCATATTTTTCATTTAAAATAACGCAAGTATCTAAATACAAACGCACATTGAATAACTAGATATGAGTGATGAAAGCATTTAAATCTGAGATTGCTCATAGTAACCGCCCAAAACTTTTTTAACTTGTACATAAGTGGATATCAACTCTTTTGAATCTAAGATGAATTAAATACTAAATGAATTAATTCTTTACTGGACTTACTTAAGGCCAGGTTCCTCCAAACAATTTTCAATAAATCGAAATTTTTTTTTTTCCATAAATTGCTAGGAATGTCGGCGTGACCGAGAAGTAGGTAGAGAAGAGGGGAAAGCTGTGCGCACCAAGCGGTAAATCCGGCCGCTCGAGCGCCCTAGGTAGCGGCATCTGCTGCATGCCACCAGACCGACTTATTATTCTCTTCCCCTCTATTTTTCAAGAATATTGACTCCTCTACAGTTTCAGAACAGCGTCCTGTGTAGTATACGGCAGTACACGTGGAATTTTCGTGTTAGTTCGCTTCAGTCCTTGCACGCGTTGGTAAATTTTTCGTTCGTGTGCGCACAAAATTTATCATGGACAGAAAAAAAGGACGAGGATTACGGCATAGATCGAAAAGGAGTTTTTGTGGTAATCGATTTACTTCAGATGATAACACTGAAAAAACCAGTTCTGCTGCTGAAAAACTAAAAAACGACGATCCCCTAATTGAAGTAACTATCCATCCGTCCCTGACTTACGTGATCGTTCAGTGGTCTGTATTTGCAACATAGCAGCAAAGAGTTACGTGTTTGAACTGTGGTAAAAAAGTGGAGTTTGGAAAAAGTGACTTAAAATGATTGGGTTTTCAATTAGAAATCATCTGTAATTGTGAGAAGAGTGAACCAATCCCTTCATCTCCAAAAATACAAAATGGTTATGAAATAAACAGAAGAATAGTTTATGCAATGCACTTGATTGTAGTTGATTTTTCTGGCTTATCAAATTTTTGTGGACTGATGGATATCTCAGCGAGTGCATTAAGTTTAAGTGGCGATTATAAATGCTTACGGCATATTTACATTGCAGTGAAGGCTGTTAGTGAAATAGTTTTTAAAAAAGTTGCCAAAGAAGAGCAAGAAAGGAATAAAAAAAAAGGATTACCAGAAGATAGGCTTACTGTTTCGGGCAAAGGTTCCTGGCCAAAAAGAGGATTCACAGCTTTACTTGGTATTGCTAGTTTAATCGGCAAGTATACGAACAAAGTCATAGATATAGTAGTAAAATCAAAAATTTGTCAAGCATGCAGTAATTATTCCCAAAAGTTTCGCGAAAATACGCCTAAATTTAATGCTTAGTTTACCGAGCATTGTGAAGCAGGAAATTGTACAAGGGATCATGATGGTAGTGCCAGTCTTACAGAAGTTGAAGGAGTGGAATAGAGGTTTCTTAGATCTGTGGAGCAGTACGGTGTTATGTATGAATATTATATCGGCGACGGTGACAGTAAAACTTTCAAGGGGCTCGAAGAAATTGAACCGTATGGTGAGACTCTCAAAGTAAAGAAGAAAGCATGTGTTTTACACGTAGGCAAGAGTATATATAGACGTGCTAAAGAAACTAAAAGAAACCTTTCAAAAATAAAGAGAGCTCTGAAAGCACAAGAAAAAAAAAATTTCAGGATCCTGTAATTTATCCGCTTCTTTAAGGAGTTTTCGGCAATGATTGCCTTCAAAAAGATCTCCTTGATAGATTTTATGACTTATACCTAATTTATTTGGCCACAACAAAGCTTTTTCTTTTCCAATACCTTTAATTTTAACTATATACCATCCCAAAAGAGATGGTTGACAAACCCTTGCAATAGATGCAGTTCAGGAGGAATGCATTTTTGAAGTACGTATATGTCATCATCTTCATTGTTATCTTCTTCAACAAAAAGAGGATGATGCACTGTGCTATGACATTCTTTAGCTTTTTTTTGTCGCTTCCGATACTTGCAAATTGAAAATAATGCTCTTTCAACTGCTTTTATGTCTTCAAATTAAGATTTTCTTCATTATTCTTTCCATCATTGTCAATCACTTTATCATAACTTTCCAATTCAGTTTTTGTCACAAAACAGTAAGGGCAAGGGTAAGCAGCTGATGTTGATTGCTGTCCATTAGCAAGTAGAACAAGTTTTAAATCTGAAATGAATTTGAATGGTATCTCATTCAGTCTAGTTAATTCAACTATGGTTTTGAAATTTTCATAGGTCTCTTTAATCGCAGGAACTATGCATAATAAAATTAATTTATAGACACTAGTCTGCTTGCGTTCGTTTGCAACACTTCCACCAGAGGAGTAATATGAAACGTTTTTACTTTTACATTCACCTGATTCATTTTCTTTTAGCTTATCTTCTTGGGTTAAAATGGAAAGAGAAATTTTGAAGGAACCTTGGCCTCCATCTGCCATTAATTTAATTTTTGTTTCTTGTATATGTTGAATTTTTCGTTTATAAAAAATAAAGTCAAGAAGTTCTGTAGCATTAGTATACACGACTGGTCTTTTTTTAATTTCTCCTTTGGTCGTTTCGAACTCGTGGAAACCTTCTTTGTAAATATCTTCCATCATCTTAGATTTGTCATACATATATTGGTTGTAATTGGTTGGAACGGAATTTCTCCCAGCAGAACTACGAATAAAGTTTACTAATTTTTTCATATAATTTGAAGAGGATGCAGTTGCAACTTGAAACTTATCTAAACTTTGAGCAGAAAAGCTTATTTGCTTCTCTTTTTTTTTATTTATAGTTATGCGAAGTTTAGATCCCGACGTATTCAAAAGAAGTTCACCGTTGGCTTTTTCGTCACTGTTCAAAATTTTTCTTTTTAAAACAGTAGTCACTATTTGGTTCTGCTGTTTCTCAGGTAACTTTTTTACTATATTAAGTACGTTATCACGTGCGCTAGCCGAAGAAGAACCCATGCAAGAGTGTGGAATGCCTTTGCCTATTACCTGGAAACAGCTGCTGCAAATTTCAATTTAAGTTCTAGGTTGAGTTACATTTGCTTCACTTTCAGAAAGTGAAACATTTTGACGCACAGTACCATCAAGGCCATTATTTAAATCAATTTTGGTGGAAAATTTACGAACGTGACCTTTACCTTTCTTTGATTTTGAATGGTTTGTAAGTCGCGCTGTTAGGCAAATGTAATGTTACAAATATTCATTCTTGTTTCTTTTGCCAAATTAAGATCCTCGTAATTGGGCATAGTTGGACAAGGTCTTTTGAAAGCCTTTTTTTCATATTCATTCATTGTTAGTCGACAAGTACTACATATATGTACTTTTCGGAAATTTTCTATTACAAGTATCGAACTGATCATTAATATGCTCTTTTATCGCTTTAATATGTTCTTTAGTTAATAAAAAATTTTGAGAAGGTTTATTGTTAAAAATTATTTTCTTCCCGCATGGAGCGCATACTTTTGTCCGACTTTCTTCGTGATCGCATTTATTTTTCGGATGAACGGGCATTATTTATCGATAGAAAAATGTTCTGATCGCTATACAAATAAGCACTATTTACTTTAAAAAATTCAGAAATTATCCACGATACTTATATCAATACTCTATGCAATTCTCAAAAAAAATACAAATTAATCTGATGAAAAGCTCTTTCAACAATAATCAGTAGATAAGAATCCAGAAACCAGCAATCGAGTGACAAACAACTTGGTCGCAAATTAATACAAGCGAATCGTTGGGCCGGTATACTTATATCCTACGGACAGTTTTTTTTATAGTGGAAAAGAAGCTAGTATATGCTGCACTGTATGCGCACTAGTGACTACGCCACGTAGCGGTAGTCCTGCGTACTACTCCGTTTGATTGGGTACTCATGTTCATCATTCGACGCAATAAAGAAAAAAAGTCACTGTGGATTGTAAAATAAGAAAATATTTATTTTCGGGCGAATCATCAGATAAAGCTTCCCCTTTCTCCCCAGGTATATATATATTTATTTATTTACAGATTTCTGTATAAATATATGTAAATTGACGTACAAAATATCAAATATCAAATATATATTGGATAAATATGTTCCAAAGATTAAAAAACACGCCTATTCTATATCGCAGAAATTGATGCTATCAGAAATATGTAAAATGTGAATATCTTTGAAATAGGAGCAGCTAGGATTTCAAATCCAACGAGTTTTTCACCTATAATCATCACAAAATACAACCATGCTTGCCGTTTTTGTCGACATTTTCATGCAACCTATCGTTGCTTCCTGCGCACCGTGACTAGCTATTGAGGCGGAAATGATATCACCCAGTTTAATCGAACAGCTGGGGCATCAAGTACCATAGGCGGGATAGTGTTCCAGCAGGTACGGCTCCCTCGCGAAGAATGCCAGAGCATCGATATATTCCTGAATAGAGTGGAAAATTTCCGCTCATCAGCGAGCGTGTAGGATGAAGAGATGCTCGCAGCTCTAGCAGAGTTACATACTGGTACAGAGGCCACTTGGTACCAGAATGAGAAAGGTAAGTGGACCAACTTTCTGATTTCACACTAGCTGTACAATGCTGGTATGGCACGAACCAGAGATACCAGAAACGCCTTGCGGCGAAATTCAACTGTAGGACACAAGGGCCGGATGTACCAGTGAGTCTACCTCACGTGTCTAATCGGCATAATGCAAAAATTGAAGCCGATACCAGACGAAACCACACAGTTCGACATGTTTTACGGAAATATGCTGCCACAGTTACAGGGGCAGGTAAAGAGGAGAGAGTGCAATTAGGTGAAAATGCTACTCATGTTAGCAACCGACGTCAAGCAAACCACCGAAAGCGAGAAAGTATTTAAAATGACACCTAAAGCCAAATCAACCTTGTGCCCGAAAATAGCATACTAGGCAAGGACAGGCACCGCTAATACTGATCCCAAGGTGGCGGCAACGACGATGACTATTTCGATTTCAGGCGATCCGGATTGGATTCATCAAATATCTAGACTAATGGATGGGAAACTGAAAGCAGCGCTCGAAAAAACTCAAACCAGCGCATTATCAGGATCAATAGAATCGGGAGAAAACTCGCATGGAAGGAAACAATTCCCCCACCGAGACAACAAAAAGGACAAAGGTTGGGGTGGCGACAATGTTAATAAAAAGGGCAAAGAAGGTCCAAAATTTGACCCAAAATAGCCGCTGCTCTGCCACGGTTGCGGCCGATTGTACTTAATGAAAAAGTATTTCCCAGACTTCTTGGAAAATGGGGAGGGGGGCCAGAAGAAAGAGCCTGTACTATTCGAAGGAGGCATATCCCCGAGGCTCCACCAGCTGACAAACTGGAAAGGCTCCGGCGAAAGCTATGCTACCCCAGTTTGCAGATATCCGATGATCGAAATAAAAAAAATACTATTCAACGTATTTTGAACTGAACCATTCCATTATGCGATTTATTTTATCTGCATCCTCTTAGTTTTTCCAAAAACAAAATGAATACTATTCCAAGTTTGAAACTACGATATCTCAATAAATAGAACTTATTTTTCGCAAAAGGGGGTTCCTAAAAACTGCAGCCTCGCTGTTTTTAATTGCACCCTTTTTTCTGATTTTTATAGAATTATTAGAGCCTTTTCTAATTAAACAAACATTTGGATTAAATTGGATATTATTCAATTACCATAAATTGAAATGCATACAGCTGTAGATGGATAGAACAAGAAATACAAAATTACTTCTATCTAAAATCAGTTACCAAAATAGCGAATTTATAGCAATAAAATCCTTTAATCTATTGTGAAAAACATCAGACTTAAAATAAAAGAATGGGTCCAAAATGTTAAATAATAAGATTTATATATTAGATGTTAATTAATCTATTGTGATTTCTACTTTTATAAAAGGGGCTTTCTGAAGAAAGTATTTATATGGGTTTAGTATTAAGCTGGTTTTAGTTTTAAATATTATCCAGTCCTGTGAATCGGTAACTTGGATTATCTGTATAGAGTGTCTATTACATCAAATATATCATCGTATATTAAGATGTTAATTGCATTGTATCTGGAGAATAAAGAATAAAGAATAAAAAGTAAAGCATAAAGAATTTCTAATGGCCAATTTAAACTAAAGAAACTTATGAAATCAATTCAGAAATTGTCAAGTGCTCTTTTTCTTCATTGTTTGCATATTCAAATAAATTTCTAATTTACAATGGCCAATTTAAACTAATGAAATTTGTGAGATCTATTCAGAAATTGTCAAGTACTCTTTTTCTTAATTTTACATAGTTATTATTAATTATTAATAAGTACCAAAATAATAAAATGAACTTTAACTTTGCAATGGTGCCATACTAAGAATAGATATGCCAATTGTTAACACGTTTGGTAGCTTTGATAGCTTATCTGGCATCTCTATTCTTAAAAATTGGATTGATTCATTATTAACTTTAAAATATCCTTTGATGTTCCATGGTATATAAAAACCCTCAATTGACCCCTTCGACATTTAGTTTGAACTTCTATCTCCCAATGTTGTAGCAGGGCAAACTGACAGAGTTCTAATATTATGAGCTCCAAACAGTTATGAATATAATGCGCATCATCCAGAGGGACACGTTCATAATTTTATAAAATATCTTTAATCTTAATAAATAACTATATGAACATACTATCCAAATCATTTATTGAGCTTCGAATTAACTGCAATATCGACAATAAATGACTGCTTAGTAATATTATATTTTGTTTATCGTTCGAAGAGATTACTATGTAGTTCACACCGCCTGGCGCGTGATGACGCCACTTTTTAGAGCCCAAACCAAAAAACTCTCCCCACTCCCTGATTGGCTCGGGCTCCACAAAAACCCGCGCTTTCCTCATTATTACGTTTTCTGGAGTTGACGACAACAGAAGTAAGAGCCTTTTGTCGCCGTGCCTTTTCAGCCCTTTTCTATTTTATCATGGGTAAAGGTAGACACCATAAATACAACATGGCTGAGAAGATTCGTCGACTTCAGTAGGGATTGGATAATATGCAATGAAGAATAGCACACGACGAAATGGATAAATCCGATTCCAACAGTGACGAGTACGATTCGGAATCCCACTCAGATTCGCATGCGGATCCACCCCACGAGGACCAATCGCAGATTGGGGGTAACTTTTTGTTGTATCCTCCTTTGTTTATTTGTTCCAGTTGATATTCGCGGAATCTACGTGCGGACGTATTCTTTTTCTCTCTTATCTGGCGGAATCGAGCTCAAACCTAGAGTTGAGACGATTTTATAATTTTATTCTCTTTCGAGCCCAATAACGACTTGGAACGTAAAAGAAGTTTTCCAGGCTAAGATAACACCTGGAGGTTATAAAGCCACGTGTGAATGACTCTAACGAGAACGTGGACCCGAATAAGAGAGACGATAATTCGGCTCGCGAGAAAGAAGAAAATGTTTTCTTGGGAAAAAATCCGGCTGCTGACAATGACGCGGCTTTAAAGCTTTCTTCTGGTCTCGCTGAGAGGATGAAACTTTGACTTTCTAAGGATATCGAGGAGCAGGAAAAACTAGACTCTTGAAATCCGTCACCACTAAGGGCGATTGTTCGTTTCAAGCGCCGATTTTGAATGAAGAGGTTATGATTGGAATGAATGATGCTGCGATCAAGCGCGACAAGCATTTTGTCAATCATCAGAACCTTATTCGTGCCGGTTTGGCCTTAACTACCTCGGTTCTTCAAGCAATTTTGAACGATGAGAAAGAGTCTCTGGATTGTGAAAATTTATTATCTAAGTTTTCGAACAGTGTCAAAATGCATGCCGCTGCTTTCAATGCTCTTTCCGACAAAAAGCCCTCAACATCTAAACCTTTAAACTGAAAAGGTTCGTTCGACAAGAGGAAGGTGACCGCAGCGAACTACAAGCCCTCCCAGTACAAAGCGTCCACCTCTAGTAGATCGTCGAGGGGCACTCAGCGGTCTCGCCCCTACGCTCACTCTCAGCCAATGCAGCAGCGCTATTCCAGGAACCGTTGAACGTGGAGGTAAATTATTGCGGTAGACTTCAATTTTTTCTTGAGGCTTGGGAGAAATTAACGAATGATCCTTTTATCCTTGAAACTTTTCAAGGCTATAAAATTCCTTTCTTGGCTAAGGTTATACAAAAGGCACTCCCACGCAATTTTCTTATTGACACGCAAATGCCATCGCATTTAGACCGTGCTATTTCTAAAATGCTTTCTTCCGGGGCAATAGTTAAATGTGATCCTGTTGAAGGTCAATTTTTAACTTCATATTTTTTAATGCCGAAACAAGACGGTTCTTTTCGTTTCGTATTAAATTTGAAGCTTTTAAACGAGCTTGTCTTCATTGAAAGCTTCAAAATTGAGGATCGGCTATTAGATCGGCTATTAATACCTTATCTAAATATGATTTCATGTGTAACGCAGACTTGTTGGTTGCTTACCATATAGTCCCGATATATGTATCACAAAGAAAATTTCTGCGTTTTGATTTTAAAGGTCAACTCTGTGAGCTTTCAGTTCTACCTTTTGGCTTAAGCTCTAGCTCACACATCTGTACAAAGATTTTAAAACCAATCATTAGAATGATTAGAAAACTATGTATTAGATCTACCATTTACTTGGACGACATCTGTATTTTTGTTACCTCTAAGGACTTATGAGACGTTTCACGTCAACTCTCCAAGCGCGGCGCGGGAGCGCTTAATTGTGCTGTCTTCAGCTCATGTTTAAAGGGCTAAAATGCACCTAGAAATTATCATAACGAAGCGATTTCGATGTATTTTTTCCTCAGCTTTCCGATGGTCTTCTCAGATTTGTTAAATTTGCTTAATTTGACCTTGAAAAAATATAAAATGTGCTATGTCTCAAAAAATGCATTTTTAATATATTTTTTGACCTGCTAGATCGAAAGAGGAGGAAATTTTTCGTCGATATAGCTATTTTCTGGAAAGGGGTTTTTTGATTTTATCGAGATATCATTCAACAAACACAAGTCGCTCGACCAGGCGCGGCCCGCCGCACGTATAACTTCGGTGGCGGCATGCGAATGCGTTGTCATTTATTTATTCATTGGCTTTCGTACGCATTAATTAAATTATATTTTCTTTTATTTATGCAAATGTATTTTTGTTTATTAATTTGTTTAGTTAATAATTATTTTTTTTCTCATTATATGAATATTACAAAAAAATAGAAATTTTTCAGGATTGTTTTATAAAATAATCAACATGTTCAGGACAAATTTAATTATGAAACCACCGACAGGTGGCTTGTACTGAAATTCCGATGCTCGAAAGTGATTATGCAAGATTTGTTTATATGTATACGATTGATATACAACGTTGAAGTATGCGTGTTTTCGTCTTAATGAGCTAACTGTGCCTTTGCGATTCATCTTTAACTGATCTGTCTTTTTCAAGACAAACTTACTGCAATTGATCTTTCATTTATCTGTCTTTTTTAAGACAAATATAGGTTTTTTAACATGTGTCAATCCTTTAGGAAAGGATAAACACTGGAAAGAATTGACTGAATTCCCAAAATCATTACAAGAATCATTTCCATC
>UELU01089320.1:0-12811 GCA_900490025.1 Megastigmus dorsalis
ATATAATATAATATAATATAATATAATATAATATAATATCACTATCGACAAAAATTGCGAACCAACAGATATTAGCTACAAAGAGTAGATGCGCAGATGTCTATGGCGTGTATTTAACTCAAATAATAGTATTTAGCTATGCATGGCTTAAATCAAATTTCTTATTATCTAATTTTTAAATAATTTATATTATATTATATTAATGTTACACGAACTTTCGGCCCGGTAGGAGGAAAAAAGTATACGCTACTCTGGCCAAAAGTACGATATTACCAGCTTGCGTGTGTTGCCGCCCGAGCGAAGCGAGCGTATTTATTAATAGTATAGCGTAATAAACTATTAATAAAATATTTTTTTAATATAATTTGTTATACATTAATGTGATCCCGGATTTCAGAATACTAGAAAATACTTATGAATTAACAATGTTTAAACATTTTTTGAAATATGAATGTTTAAATTAAAAATTTATCTTTTACTTATATAGAATACGCAAGTAGACTATCATCCTAAATTGAAAAGCTATGAAATTACTTATATCAACTACTTTAATATTTTTTTAACTAAAAATTGTGTAATTAAGGGCCTGTGCTATGGCCGAAAATATGCATACCTTACCGGTTTTTGCATTTAACGAAATATGTACAGATAGATATTATTTTTTTTGAAAATCTCTATTAACACCTCGGGACTGATATTTTGCCGTCGAAATTTTCTTTCGTGATTCATAGCAATTATCTCCGTAATTTTCGACGACAAAAATCTCTGAATTGTGGATGGAATTTCATGAAACTTGAACCACGTAAAATTTAATCATTACCAAGGTGTGAACACAGAGTTTAATTTTTCTAAAAATTAATCTCTATCTTTATGTATTTCGTCAAATGCAAAAACCGTAAGGTGGGAATCTTTCCGATTATAGCACATCCCCTTAAAATACATCACAAAAATAAAGCTGCGAATAAGAGCTCTAATAAATAGCAGTGCACAACGTCTTTCTTTAGAACATTGTATCTTAAAAAAGTGGTCGACATAAAATATTGAAAAAATTCAGGGTAAGTTCAGATACTCTAAAGAATCAGAATATCCAACTTCTACTAGGATCTCTGCATTTAGCTATACACTATAATACTTATGACATAGATTTGGTCAAGTACTTTTTATTTGAATCTCGTGGTTGATCTGTTTTTTTTATATATTTTAACAATCAATAAAAGTTTAATCTTCAAGAATGCTACTGGTTTTTAAGAAAAAAGTAAGAATGTATAAGAATAGAACAAATTTAATTTAGGTTTAGACAATGAGGTCAGATTTGTATCAGCGTTTTTTGGTTTCTTTGTTGTAGGTCAGAGGAGCGAGATTGAGCCCAGCTCGGACATCAGACCTAAAACAGTAGTCAAAGAGAGAAAGGGAAAAATTGAAACCTTGGAAAGACACGTGCCGCAGTTACTGCTGAGAGGAGAGCAAGTTGCTTTAATCGTTAAAATCGATTGACGAACTTCTTGGGTTCATTTCATGGGTTCATCTACCAAGATACTCCGGCAAACTTATTCATCAACATTTCGACTGGTCTATTCGTCATTATTTCTAATCGACTTTTTATACTTCATTTTATTGATATGATTAATATTTTATTTTATTAAATCAAAAAACTTATAAGATAAAATAAAACCTTCTATTATTAACAACAGTGGGTCTTTTTTCATAGTAAGTGTAAATTTTGTAAAAATGCGTAAAGTGACACCTGGTGTACCTGGTTACATACCGCGAGGTCTACTGTAAAGTACAAACTTTACGAATACAACCATAAACAATGGCGTATGCAACACGTTCATGCGATTTATACATCCTCGAGATTCTCGAACACGAGTGCCAACGAATTGACGTACTATAGTTGCATAATATACTATTTCCATTACATATGTAAAGGGAAATATCCTCATCATGGGGTAGAAAAAAGACAATGGCTGAAATAAGTATTACTTTTAAGCTTTAGAGTAAGTATAAATAAAAACAGTAGAGAAATAAAATCATTCATTATACCTGATAGTTAGAAAACTAATAATTATATGTCAGAGAATTTATGGAAATGATGATTTAAATATTTTTTCATTACTCTAACCTCAAAATCGCATGTTTGATGCGACTTTACGACTTTCGTGATGAAAAATACGGCTCGAGACTAGGGCGTAAGAGGATTTTTTCTTCACTCGAAAAATGTCTCGTAAGTGAAATAATCCTCTTCCGCCCCCGTGTCGAAATGTACTATTTTACTATACCCAACCCAACCCAACCCCGGCCAAAAACACGTCATTATTCTTGCATCGCAGGCGGTAAAAACGAGGCATTATTCGTGAGTATGGTATAATATTACAATAGTAGTTTAAAGCATGCGCACTTGGACCTTCTACGATTGAAGAGTCTCGCAGCGGCGAGAGCAAGAGAGACCGCACGCGTTTAGTACTCTAACCTGTACCAAGATTCTCTAAACGCTAATAAAAGTCGTAGGAGCATTATACGTTTTCACTGTCTTCTACGCGTACTCTTGAGTCACGTAGAGATAGTTTAAATTGTGATTAACGTAATATTATGTAAATATTGTAAAAAGTAAAAAGTTATCTTATTAGAAACATTGATTAAATGTTAAGAAATTAATATAATAAACATTACTTTATATTTTTTTATTAAATTTATTTTACTAATTGAAAAAAAAATTTTTAATTTATCTTGTAATAATTATCAAGTGGCGCGGGAGCGTAACGCAGGCGAGTTTGAGGAGCAAACAACACTGCGGCGCCCGTGACATATTTACTTTTATATTGATATTCGCATTATTCATTTTAATGAAAATAATGCTTATCATTTTGTTTCTAATTTTTTTTTAACTTATTAGCATATTATAAATACTAAGCTAAGATTTCCAAAAAAATATTTGCAAAAAGCCGTTCATGGCTTTTATAAATGATTTTATAATTTGAAAATGCTCAAATCAAATCTTCAGTCCAAAAAGTGGTAGAACCGTGAAGTTGGTTGCACGCAAGCAGTATAATATATGTATCTATGTATGTATGGTTGGGTATGCTAGTGTTGCTAGTTGCTACTACTCAACTACTGTGTGCCAATATATTGTTTTCCCACATCCCACATTGGCAAAGAAGACAGACCGTTTCGTATATATATATATATATTGATATTGATGATACTGTGATGTGATCGCACATGAGGGGCAACATAATCTAAATTACGTGTAAGGTTGATTATTTATGCTAAGAAAAAAAATTGCAGAAAAACTATTTATATAAAATTAATGGAATTAATTAATACTATATTTATTTCAGTATTTGAATAATGTTTTGTAGTTTCTTTTAAATATGTAACCTATTCGTGTATCATTACATTTATATATTTTCATTACATTTTATTATATAATCATGATAAGGATTTTACACAATAACAACTAATTGTAAACAATTTGAAAAAAAAAATCTGTTTAATTTATGAATATGGCTAAATCAATGATAGTTATTTATATTGATCAATAAATTACTAGATTTTTAGCAATCTTTTATCAGTCTTTTAGATACCAATCTTTTGAGTCAGCCCCTAATTATGTATTTGTTGATTTATTTATTATTGAAATAATATTGTAATATTGTAATAAACTTGACTATTTGTTTACGATCTCATTTCTTTTTTAATCAGTAATTTCGTTGCACGATTATGTATTTACAACGATTTTTTATTATTTATATTTATATTATTGAAATAATATTGTAATAAACTTGCACGAAATAAATTTTAGATTGATTCCATTACTTTTTTATTGTGTGATTTCGTTGTAAGATTATTTATTACTAACATATTTTAAAATATTTTGTATATATTTTGTAGGTGCTGTTATTAGATCATTTATATATTTAAACTTTTTTTTAATATGTGATTAGCATCAATTATAGTTCGGAATACATCAAACTCGCCTAACCTTTTACTTTGGTTAAAAGTTATTTTATTTTTATTTAAACGTTGGGCTTTTTATTCATCACAATTATTTAGTGCATATAAGTGCACTAAATAACCCAATGGGTCATTATTTCCCAACGTTAGACCCCGGTTACCCGTTTCTATTCAGTCTAAAAAATTTTAAAAAATGTTAAATTTATTAGAAAAGTATACGTTTTCAAATGGTACGTGGTAAAATTAGCTAGTTAAATCGAATCATCCTGTAAATTTCGAAAACCGGAAAATAATGGAAAAAAAGTTATCTTTTCTTTATGTAGCGATGATTCATTCATTTTTCGAATTTTTCAGGATGATCTGATTTAATAAGGTAAGTTTACCATGTGGCACTCAAAAGCTTCTATTTTTCTAATAATTTTAAGATTTTTTTGAAAATTTTTAGACTAAATAGAAAACGGGCAGCAGGGGTGTAACGTTGGGAAATAATGACCCATATATACAGATATATATTACGAATTATTAGCAATTGGTCAATCTACCCCGGTCCTCCTTAACTGGAAAGGAATAAGTAATACTTATATGTTAAAATAATAAAAGCAAGTAAAGAAAATACTTATACGTATACATATTTGAATTAATTTTTAACAGATTTTACATAATAATATGAAATACAAGACTAGTCTTGCACTTGTACTAAATGTCCATCAGCATGAAATGAGTAAAATAAACAAACTAAATAAAATGAATGAAATGGATCAAGAGATTGATGAGCAATGCAATAAGTTAGATTTGACGAACAGCCGCGACTGTCTAGTCGAAGAGGATCAATCTAACGCTGTGCGGAGTTGATGTACTTTTTGCGGTTTTTTACTCGTGCTAAAGTGCATCGTATCCCATGGGTGAAAGCAGCTACGGCAGCGACAGTAACAGCACCAGAAGTGGCAGTGCAATAGGAACGTAGAGACGTCAGGGAAGGAAGGGGCAGTTGCATTCGCTACGTGGCCCTCTCACTTTCGCTCGAGCTTTAGAGAAAGTTTGCTCTTCGTTTCTTGCTCTCACTATGCTTAGTATATCTCGTTCTCTCTCAACAGCTGCGAGGGTTAATGCACTCGCACAACCATAACCTTACTTCTTACTCCACACTTTCAGTCAATCACAAATGTTATGTTCCAGTGTTAATCGCACCATCCTGAAGCGAAATACCAAACTCATTTTTAACTTTACACTATTATACAACGCTCTTCAACAATATATATTGGTATGCAGTCCAGCTACGACGCTAGCTTTAACACCTTTCTTCCTACTGTTAGAAATTTCAAATGTTACGCTAGAGTACAACTATTTAAAGTTCTATATAAACAATAATTGAAGTACCAGAAAAAATCAACTACAAAATTGATAGAAAAGAGTCTATAGAATAAAATGCTGTTCTTAAAAAAAATTTAAAAGCGTATTAATTTCCTTAAGGAGGTTCAACAGGTTTAGAATTAACGAACAGATTTTGATGAAATTATAAATATAAGTTTATTATTATATATTAAACAACATGTTAAATTTTTAAGTTGTTTAGTACCCTTGCTAATGAGATATTAATAAAATAAATTTTTGCAATTTAACATTGAGTCTTATGTAGAGTTGCATTTTTCTAGACTTTTAACTTGAACTGTATAGTTATTAACGAACAATTGAATGAAAAACTTTTACACGACGTAAAAGAATATTTAACGAATATTTTGGGACCTTGTACAACTCGCTAGCTTAACTATAAAACTTATAATTTATATGTTTTTTGTATAAAATAGCTAAGCTTCAGCAGAATAACCTCCATTATTTAAGATAGCGGCAAATTCGCATTTTTTGATACAGCATGCATTGTTTGAAATTGATTGTACAATATTTAACTATATAATGATTTGATAAAATAACGTTAATCGAAAATGTTAAATAGGTTAGTAAATAGAAATTCGGTTGCAACTTTGTTTTGACTTCCTACGTACCTGATGAAAGGAGCTAAAGAACGCAACCTGCTACGCGTGCCCCTCGTTTTTATTATATTATATACACTAGGGTGTATGACTGTCATAATATAAAGGGGTACGTTTGGCATGGTCTTTTTACATTAATTTAATATTTTTATTCCTATACTCATTTTTTTCATATGCACTCATCAGAAATAATTTCTATTTCGAATTTTACTATGAACATACAGTGTTGTAAAAGAGGTGTCGGTGATACACTGCAATTGGGCAGTGGCGTTACCGTCGACTCTGAGTGTGTCAATCGTGTTCCAAAAAAGCATATGTTTTTTAATGGGAAAAAACTTAATTTATACTGAACGCAGGGAAAAGTAAAAAGAAAAGCATATTGAAAACAGAAGATTTAAGCTTTCCGATAAGCTAATTCACGAATTAACATATTAAATATTTCATATTTTAGCCAACAATTTAAATTTCGAACTCAACGAATTTTCTATATGATAAATTTCAAACTTTATTATTAATAGTAAAAAAAATTATTATCTGAATTGCAGCATGTTTGGAACAAGCTTTATATACTATAGAACAATATAGATAAAAATTTTATTCACAAGCATTAGTATTTAAATATGCATTATAAAATTAAAAATCTTGGGTGTAAAAAAAAAAAGAAACCAGCCCTGGCAGAATTGAATTAATTGCTCAGCTCTCCCTTATGCCTATATACTTATAATTTTTCTAACCTTAATTATTTTTATTTATTGAGTAAAAGAAAAAAGTTATTTGGGGCGAAATGAGAACTGCGGTGAGCATTAGCGGCTGTTCGGCACGTTCGACTATAACCTTCTTAGCATAGTTAATTCATCTAGTTGTTATCTGTTTCTCTTGGTTTGTTTAAATTTAATTTAACAGATTTAAGCGCTAAATGTAAACACACTAAATTATACAAAAATGACGGAAGACGGAAAATACCTATTACGCCCCCACTGCGAGAGCATTCTGAGGCAAACCACATTTTTTGAATCTGCACATTTAATATAATGTTGTAAAAATATTCTATTGAACAAAATAGTAAAGTAATATCAAGAGTTGTATGTGAAAGTAGTTTTTAAATTTAAACTCTATTATATTAGAGAAAATATTAAATGTAGCTTCGAGTGTCCGATATGTCTTAACTTTTTCTATATTTGTACGTGTTTAATGTAAATACAATGGATTTAAATTATGTATATACTTATATTTATTTATACAAAGAAATAATTAATTCTTGTATATAAGCAGCTTCTAAGAAATACAACAAAAGTAGTTTAAAAAAAGTATTTCACAATAAAGTATTCTCTATATTCAAGTTTAAATATACGAATTAAAACTGCATATGTTTACGCCGCTGAAAGTATATTTTTAAATTAATAGATATTGAAAAAAATTTATTGGAGTAAAAATTCAAAGTATAAAGGAAGGCTCGTTTGCACTCTGCAGTACTCATACATGCTATCAGAGGCGCTGTCACATTCCTTGGCCTTAAATAGCTTAAAACATTTTGGAGTAGAAAGTACTGTTGCAGTGGCAGCAGCTGTAGCATCAGCAATAGCAGCAATCTGATTCTCGGAAAAGAATTAAAAGATTTAAGAATATTGTAATTATTATTTTCTTTCCTGTATCTATTGTTATTATTTATCTTTATAACGAGGTATTTAAAGAGCGCAGCGATTTCGAAGGAAAGTTGGGGCTTATGTGCTGGCGAATCAACAAAGTCTCTAAGAATTTACATAGCAAGGACGCTGCTAGAAAATCGATCTAAAAATAATTTCCTGGTGGATTGATCAACAAGGGCTATTAGTAGCGCAATCATCTACGCACTATGAGAAAGGAAAAGGACAAAATGAAGATAAAAAGTGCTACACGGTTAAGCTTACGGATGGTTCACCAGTAGGACGGAGTTGACATACAGAATCGCGAGAAACGAGCTTAGTTAAAGTTAAAGTTGGAGCATAAGTAAATAAGCTTCTGGCTTGAGCGAGACTCGAGAGCAATAAAAATAACGCATGCACGAAATGCAAGGTCTTCCGCGCCTCGTTTATCGATGAGAACGGAATAGTCAAAGCGCAAAACAGGTAAATGACGGAAAGTCGAGAGCTAGGAAGCGAAGCTCTCGCAGTCTAGCTTAAGTACAGGTTCATTTCGTTCGGACCCTTCATCCGTCCAAACGAATACGGCGAATGAACTTGAGAGCCACAGGAAAAGGTATGAGATTAGATGAGTGCGACGAGAAGGTAATTGAAATAATGAAATCGCAGAGAAATAAAAAGTAAAAAGTGAAAAATGTAAAGGCAGGAAGGGGAAAAGATTGAAAATAATCTCTCTATAGCGTCCCTGAAGTGCTGGCTACATTGAAGTTTGCCACGAGAATCGAGGCGAGAATAGTACTTTAGCTCGCGATTTTCACTTCCTAGTTGAGCTTCGCGGAGTCTCGCCAGCGCCTGTAATAGGATATATCACATGATCACACATTCGCACAGTCGCACATGGCACACACACACACACACACACACGCGCGCGCGCGCGCACACGTGGAGGCTAGAGCTGTTTACTGCTTTGCTCGACTCGGTTCTGCTCTGCTCCTACTCGCGGCTAACACAAGCGGCACAACCAACTTTTCATCCCGGCTAAATATACACCTTTGCGAGTGGTTTTTACTTATATCGTTGAAAAAGCAGTGCTGTTCTAATCGCTCCGACTCCTAGCGGTCTATATCTAATAATCTGATCGTCGTATAAGCAGACACTGTCAATACCTTTGTATCGAAGAATTCCAGTGAAATTCGTTAAAAACGAGCAGTTAAAAAGAACAGCCTAGAGATTATTACTCATTGTCTGTGCTTCAGCAGAAGCGTCAAGCATCTCATGCAGAATAGCAAATTAAAGTCGCTTTTGCCTAAGAATCGCGCGACTGCAAAAGTACTCGAGTGCTCGAGTGCGAGAAGCTGAAGGCAAGAACAAGGAAGGAAGAAAAAAGGGAGACGAAATGAGGATTGAGCACGAGTCTGCAGTGATCTCCCCTTCCTACCTCTGTCCCACTCTTCATTCATCGCTCCCGCTCTCAGTCTCGGCCCCCTCTCTTTTTCCCTCACGCATTACGCTCGCTCACCTCGCTCAGAGTAAACTCGCACGCTTCTATAAAATACTGACAATAATAAGCTTGACTCATGTGGGACCTTCAGAGCAAACAAGGGCCTTGATTCGAGCCCCGGGCAAGGCAAATAATTCCATCTTTCTCTCTTTCTCGAATTCTATCTTCGTCTCTAGCCAACTGTGAAATTACTCATTTCTTTATCTTTATTGTAACAAATCGTTCTCTTCCAAAAATTTCTTGCCTTTTCCTCACAGCCTACTTACTCTCAGATAAAAAATTTCATCTTCCTTAATGCGATTTGTATTTGTTTACAGGGCAAGGGTTAGCCCTCCCAAAACTTTGAATATGCGAGTCAAATTATAGACATAATGTTTCCTCCACCTGGCTTATTTACTTTTGCCTTGAATCCTTTTTACGAACTCCCTTATTTCGTTTCCGATTTTCATATTTTCTTCTTCAAAATACATACATTTTTGCTAATTGATTCAACAACTCTCCTGTCAAAATACAATTAGAATGTACCGATGGGAATACGTAATGGCATCTTTCTTTTATTCAGGAAATGTTCAAAATCAAATCTAATAAAGAAATGCAGTTTATTACGTTTTATGAAAATTAAATGCATATGTATTAAATGAATTTAGTACACAAGCTTAAGAGTTGAGGAGCGAGTAGGTTTAGGTAATGCGACTTCTCAACTTGATCTTAAAGCTTTGCTTGTTACAATCTAGTTATTTTCCAAGACAGAAGTAAATGAGAAATAAATTTTAGTATTTAGTACCCTGAGTGTTGTGACTGCATGAAAAACACGAATTCGTCAGTTTTCATTTCATAAACTTCCTTCGCAGATCATAAATACTAAACAAATTTATAATGAAATCTCTTTAGTTATGTGTTTATTTTTTATACGTTTCAATGTTATGCTACAAGTGTATAAATATCATTAAGTAAAAAAATCGATTTTGTTTGTTAAAATATTGGTATGACTGAAATAATTATTAATAAATTTTGGTATTTTGTAATATCACAAACATTAATTATACCTAATGTGTGATCTATAAATGACGATATAATAAAGAAAATACATGCACGTTTCTATTACTTCTAAATATTGCTCTATCGATTATGTCAATGAATGTATCAGAATATATAAGAGAATGTAAAATTAAATAAGAGAGTAAGTGAACTGGAGTGTAAAAGCAAATAAGAGTGGCAGCAGCGTTAATTTCGATAACCTTCGAAGGCCTGTTCTGTGTTGTCTTCCGTTATTGCGCACCAAATGACGTCGAAACCTTTATGCCAAGTGCATATGATTGCCGTAGAAACGTCTTGCGTCACGTAACAAACGTTTCTTTCTCTCTTAGCAGACCTCCATCCACGCACACACGTTCGCACTAGTGTATAATCTGCAATAGGGTCCAATCTCTTGAAGCCCATTCACTATTCTTCTATACACCTTAAACAAGAACTCTCTCTTCCCCCCCTCCCCTCTCTCTCTCTCTCTCTCTCTCTCTCTCTCTCTCTCTCTCTCTCTCTCTCTCTCTGACACGTAGATAACTTTAGAAGTTTTGCATCGACAAAGGGTACATTACACTGGCGGTCCAAATAATTATATTATTGCAATCCTGTAAGAGCGTGCGCGAAACATTTTTTATATAAAGTGTTTTCACATGCTCCAAAAAGAGTGCGATAATCGCGTATTTCGCGCATGTACAGATGTGTTTTGCGCAAGGAGTGATAAGAATACATTTTATTCGCTTAAGCCATGCTACAAGCGACAACTAAGTGTTCGCCTAACAATATTGTGCAACACACGTGGGTTTATAAATTCTCGATGTATACTTTTACCATATTCTACTCAGATTCTACTCAGAATTATAGCTACAATTTTTAGCTTACAATTCTGGTAGATAAACACTCAGCCGAATGACTGATCTGGTTCATATTCCCCCAGGATTACCCATACGATTTCTTTATTTTAATCAGCACTGAAGTAATACGGACATGTACCTAGACAATACATATAGTTATAAATAACAAATTAGAGAATACCTTATAGAACATTACATTAAATAAACATTAATATGGAGGTGAGAGCGGTGAAAGACTTCCTTCACAAATTAAATAAAAGAATATTGTTAGTACATTAGCGATTGTTTTGAATTTGAATAATGACGCTTACCTTAAAATAATTTTTATTAGTTTACATTAAAAATGAACATCATCCAAGTTTTAACTGTACATAGTTAAGCCCAAAAATAACAATAATTTTATAAAATTATCACATAATCTAGTAAAATTTGTTATATATGTCAGGTTTTTTTTTTTTTTTTTTTTTTTGTAGTCTGATAAAATTATTATAGATTCTTGTGAAGTATCGTAAGTATCATGGCTAGTGGCTAGTCAACAAATCGGTTGCGTTTCTACAGGGAATTATTTAGAGCTATAGTAATTTTTTAAACAAAATATATATTACAAAAATTAAAAATGGCATATATTTTAGATGTTTAAAGAAATTCTATATTCAAAGGTCTGCATCTCGGCTCATAATCAATGACATAGTTTTTCTAAATTTTCATAATCTAGTAAGTTGTTTCCTAGTTAAAGTGGCGAATCTTTCGGATAAAAAAACAAAAAATTTTCTCATAAATTTTTCTATTTTTAAAAAAAATGAGAAAATAATATGAGAGAATTTTTATAAGCCATCGCAAATACTGTATTTGGTATTATTTATAGAACTTTTTTAAATATAGTCACACTGTCTGAAACGAAGAAAAAAATGACATCCATTTATACATTAATGGGTTAGGTATTCCAAAAATAATGTAAAAAATAGTATTTAAGAAATATATGCTTTTAAATATTAAATTTATGACTCTTCGATTTGAAAAGTTGATTTCCCATCAAATTGTTAACAGTTATTATTGATGAAAACTCAATTTTCAATTAAGAATTTTAATAAAAATTCATATGATTCTGATGGTTAATTGCTGGAATTTAATATATCATCTATTTTTAAGTGGATATTGTGCAATTCTAAAAAGTAATTTAAAAAGTTTACTTTAACCCAACCGCTAACTTTACGCCAGTCTGGTATAATACCATTATTGGGGATACATCATCGAACCGTGTTACGTACCAACGCCAAAGGAGGATCCCGGCACTGGCCCCTATTAATATTATAACGGAAAACTACGAGACTTGTACCATCATTTGGAGTGTAAAAAGAGGTTTAATTTAAAAAAAATAGCCCCCTTACTTGGCGGGAAATATTGCAAAAAAAGCCGAAAAGCTTTTTCCCTACACTGAGAAAAAAATTTCTTTGAATCAACAAATGTTTCATTGATTCAATAAAACGTATTTATTTATTAAATATTTTGTTGAATCAAACATATTATTAATTGATTGGAAGAAAAATATGCTTGAATCAAATAAATATTTTTTTGAATCGATGTCATTAGTGATGAATAAAATATTTATTTAACTCAATGAAATATTTGTATACCTAATAATGTGGTTTTGTCAACTCAATAACCTACAGTTTTTTGAATGCACAAAAGTCCACCAATGAAATATTTATTATATTTAACAAAATAAATCATTATTGCAAAAATTTATTTTATTTATTCAGAAAAGTGAAAGTATCTATATACATAATGTCAATTCAATAAAATATTTATTTGATTAAATAAAATAATGATTATATTTAAAGATTTGATTTCATTGATGGTGCATCAATGAAAAAT
>UELU01089321.1:0-10073 GCA_900490025.1 Megastigmus dorsalis
TCTTTAAATATAATCATTATTTTATTTAATCAAATAAATATTTTATTGAATTGACATTATGTATATAGATACTTTCACTTTTCTGAATAAATAAAATAAATTTTTGAAATAATGATTTATTTTGTTAAATATAATAAATATTTCATTGGTGGACTTTTGTGCATTCAAAAAACTCTAGGTTATTGAATTGACAAAACCACATTATTAGGTATACAAATATTTCATTGAGTTAAATAAATATTTTATTCATCACTAATGAGATCGATTCAAAAAAATATTTATTTGATTCAAGCATATTTTTCTTCCAATCAATTAATAATATGTTTGATTCAACAAAATATTTAATAAATAAATACGTTTTATTGAATCAATGAAACATTTGTTGATTCAAAGAAATTTTTTTCTCAGTGTAATGATTATAAATTTTAATGAAAAAGTGTAATAAGCTTTTGTCAACTAAATATAGTTTTAAAAATCAATAAGTATTAAAGTCGGATGACTACTCGCGGTTTATTTAACTTGAGTAACCAATCTATTAAAGTGCCTATAATCCGCAATCCTGTTCAATGATCGATATAGTTTAATTATCAAAAGTATTATGGGTATCACGTAAAAAGCATGCAAGCAAAGCCGGTGTTCTCTGTAACTTGTATTTAGCACTTTTCACACAGACTTTTTTTTCATTTTTAATCATTTTCTTTTGTTTCGCTACTTCGCTCTCTGTGTGATGCCACAGCTGCAGGCACGAGATAGCTGGCGCTTTAATCTGCATCGGATTATATGGATCCCTCAAAAGCCGATGCATTTCATTACGTGCGAAGAGTAGCTACAAAAATAATATTCTATTTGGAATAATAATGGCTGCAGTCTAGTTTAATTTGTTATTAAACAGGATTGTTATATTATTTGTGTCTGCAGGTTAAACTAGCTCATACATTAATGATATTCTGATTGTTCAACAGAACAGACTCTGAAACCCAATTTTTATGCTTAATCACCGATTGGCTATTGTTAATTTCAGTGCAGGCTACACGAAATTTGGTATTATACCTATATTACCTATCATGATGTTACGAAATTTGAACATATTCGTGTTAAATTTTATGATGTTATTCAATTTTCAAAGGTCTTCATTATATTTTAATAATGTGAGAATTTTTACGGCCTTTTAAATCAGCTGAGTTTAGTCAAATACAATCATTTTTTTGTTGCAAGAATTAAGCTTAAATTGTAAAATGTATGCAAGAAAATAATCAACTTCAATATTTTACAGTACCTAAATCAAGCTGCCCCGTGCACAAAATAGTATGTAAGACTATTTCAGGGCTGGTCTCCTCGTGTATGGAGATACTAAGGTGTCCTCAGACCCGATAAGGGGCTAGAGAACGCAAAATTTTCGCGATGCTCATTTTTCTGGCAAATTGCGCACGGGTTGTGGGGAATGAGTTTCCACGACGAATCGTTTATTTTTTTCGTCCTTCGAGTTTTTTTTTGCTGGAAAGTCAAAGATAAGAAGAAAGCTTTCATACGATAAAGACTGGATTACCCAAAGGTTTAATAATATACGACATTTTAAATAAAAATATATAGATTTACTTTTACAGTTTTGTTCTATCAGCATAAAAGAAAATCTAATCTAATATCCATTTAGAAATTTAATAGATGTGAGCTTGCAGGAGGATTTGGAGATAATAATTCGTTTCAAGAACAAATGGCTCTATCGGTATAGTCTGATTACAGTATCTTTATTCTTCATGCAGAAGAAGAGCGAGTCCGAGGAGGTAATTTTTTCCTACTTGGGCAACGCAGCGGTTACGAGCCAATAATGTTTTTACACTCTTCCCATAGTGCAGCTGCGCTTCCATCTAATTTTTTGTCCTCCCGTTGCCATACATGAGATTTAGTTAGAGGAAAAGATCGGACCTTGCAAAAAACATTATATTAACATTTTCCGTCCCAGCAAAATTAATTGAATGTATCAAAGTTTAGAATTAAACTTTCGGTCAACTTGCGTATTAATATTATTTATGATTTATGAAAAAAATCTCCCTTTCTTATGGGTATAGCTTTATAACGTGACTGTCATCGTGAATCGAATAGATTGGAAAAGCAAACTTCACCGTTAACAACCGAGCAGACAGAACTGAGAATGGCAATTTGTACTAATGAATCTGGCGCTTTTTATTGTATAATATTATATGGGTGTAAGTACTGTGTAGGTCCTGGTTTACTGGCCAAATTTACTGAGAAAACAGAATCTACTAATTATTTTTATAAAGCAATTATCTCGACTTCCATTCCGTCTCTCTCGACCAATAGTAAAACTTCTTCTGAAAAGAAGCACTTGAGCATTTCCCAAAATCACTATTGCTTACCGTTTAAAGTTGAAAATGCAACTCTATACCGAAATAGGTTTCAAGATAACTGTCGAGGTAATAGGTGAAAAGTTATTATCCTAACGATTTCCCATGCTCATATACAAATAGTTGTATAAGTAGTACGATACATGTCTGCAATAGCTTAATTTAAGTATCTCAGTGCATTTTATTTTCAGAAATTATCTAATCATCATTAGCATAGTGAAACTTGGATTGTTCTTATGCAGCGATTTATCGTTTCGATTTGCAGTACACGCATTTCTGATAAACGTTGTCTGGGTTATCGTCTATTTCTTCCTTCTAAGAGCTATAGGAGTCGTTTTTTAAAATGAACAGCTACTTGGCAAATAAAGTATACATATAAAGTTTCGCTTTGATAATACAGAGTTGTGGTTATCAATATTAATTAGAGGACAAATTAGGATACCGCGGAGAATGATTATTATAAGCCGGGGAGGGAGAAAAAGAAAGGCGCTCAGTGCGCCGTTACTTTTAAAGCAATTACCCTCGTAGTTAATAGGGCAAAAGATGTCAAGATCCGGTTGCGCACGTAACTGAATCGCGCGCACGCATCTCATTAAATTTCGCAGGTAAAGAGCTTATATATACAGGGGGCGAACATATCAGGAGCGGAAGCGGTGGCGGCGACTGTGGCCTCGAGTGCTGCTAGCTGGTAGCAGTCCAGGAGCGTATGCGCACGGGTAAATTGCATAGAGACGAGAGGCGCGCTTTCGATCGTAAATTCAATAAGTAGCTAACTTGATTTCTCACAAAACCCTATAAAGGAATCGTATAGAGCCTCGCTCAGCCTCTTCCGGTCCCGTACGACCCCCTACAGCCCCACGCAACGCGCGCGAGGACATCGGAGCGCCAGCGGCGAACCATATCCTTATACGGTCCATCGATACTGTAGACGCAACGGTGCAGCGCAGCAGCAGCAGCAGCAGCAGCAGCCTCTCCATCGTAAAACATCACCGGCGCGGAGTCTCTATACCTGTAGCCGGCCCATCGTGTTATACTATATATACGACGTGCGTGCGCCCTTTACCGTTAATGTGCTTCAAGAGATTAATTACTCTTCTGCGCGCCTAATGTTATTATAAGCCGCGAAATTACATTCTGCTGCGGCAAGAGTGTATCGCAAAAACTTTTATGAAAGCCAAGCCTGCCTCTCTCTCTCTCTCTCTCTCTCTCTCTCTCTCACACTCTCTGACTTTGGAGCCTTGATATCGACTTCGAGCGCGCGCGACCCTAAATTCAAATGTAATTTTTATGATGAAATTTGTTTACGCAAACTTTCCAGTCAACTCACTTTACTTTTTATTTTCTTTCACTTTTTTATTCAAATAAGTCGGAGATGATTATATAATTATAGTAATTAGATTTATCGCAGTCTTCCTTTCCCTACTCTTCTTTTGTGCTTTTTTTTAACGGTGCAGGCTCTTATACGATATATGGCTGTCTATCACAAGTACTTTGTAGGCTAGAGTGAGAAATTATATTTATAAATTTATTCTAAGAGTAGCGGAACGAAAAACCCTTTTCGCAAGTAAGCAGAACAAATATTCATCATAACGTCTCTGCGAAATAGATTTCATTAAATAAAAATAGAAAGGAAACATTTGAAATCGAAATAAATTATTTATTATTCTGTATTTTGAATATTACACATTATCTCAGATGCGCACAATTTCTCGCTAATCCACAAATTTAAAAACATTTTACACGAATACAATGGATTTATACTCAAATTCTGTATAAATAAATATATATATACGGGCAAAAAATTATTGTACTCCTACACGATTTTTACGTATACTCGAATATTTCTTTTTTCATACGCATATCCAGAAAATTTCGAGGAAAAAAATGTTATACTAAGAATTACTATATACACAACTGTCGATTAGATAGTTTTAGTTAGTCATAAAATTTTTTTCACAATGTTAAAAACTTGTGTAAATTTCTGAAAAAAAAAATTTCAAAAACATTGTACAGATTTTATTTCAGTACGGTTTCTTTTCACGAAAATAGATAATTTTATTTGTTCGTAATATTTTTTAATAGAAATCATTTCAATATTTATCATATAACGATTGTAAAATAAAGTTTTTAATAATCAATTGAAAGTAAGTATATCGTTTTGAAAATTGTGTATCTAAAATATAGAATTTTAAATTCTACAGCGTATCTCGGGTAGATGCTCGTATAAAATTGAAAGGCTGAAATGGTGATTTTTAGTAGGGCATTTCCGTCTGCATCGAGGAGGGAGCAGCATTTTCCCTTGCAGCTAAAATTACAATAAAAGCTACGGGGGCTATAAAAAAGCGTGCGAGAGGTCTTACTCGAGTCTCCGGGCAGCGGCGCGTATATGTGCAGGACTCGGTACGACTCGGCCATAGGGACGCAGGCTAGGGGAGGATGGGCGAGAGGATGGTCGAGAGGATGGGCTGGGCATATAGCAATCGTCACCCTATAATCCGTGTTTGCCTTATGTTTCGCTCGTTAAGGGCAAACAGTGGCGCGGTTCGGGGGTGGCGATATCTTGGCAGTATCTCCTACGGCACATTGAGTCAAGATCGGCGCGCTGTATTATGCTTATCTGGGCATTCGCTCTTGCTGTTACGCCCACGCATGCCGGTCAGGGATATTTACACTGAGGCCCCCTAGCGCTGCTGCTGTTATTGTTTGTGCCTCGGGGACAGAGATTTTTATTTGCTGTCTCGAAAATTCAAAGGTGGTAAGCACGAATGAGCAGTTTTTCCTTTGAAGCGGAATAAGGAGGAAAAATAAATGTTTGCCTTGGAACTTATAATACAGCTAGCGAAACTGGGCTAATGGAATAGTTTGGTCAAGTGCGTCGCGAACGAGAAATGTGGTAAAATAATAAATATTAGAGAAAATGCTTGGACAAATCGCGAACGTGGTGATTAAATTTCCGATTAAAGGTCGAACGCGAGAGAATGTAGGTCAATCGCGGATGTCGAAAAAGTTCCACCTAAATAGTTTTACTCCCGCTGACGGAACGAAGGCAAGTAAAGCACTGCGGATCGAGAAAGTCAATGTTCGACGGTTAATCGTGTAAATTTGTCAGGGAATTAGAAAAGTGATCGGTGCGCGCTTCTCGCAGTTTAAATGAGTACGTGAATTGGATGAGGCCGCTTGGCAAGTTCAGTCGTAGTCGTCTCCTTTCCACACGACTCATATTAAAATGAGACGCGCAAACAATCGTGTCACTGCTCTTCAAACTCCGGCTTTTGAATTACCTTTAGTTTCTTCAAGCCGGATTTACGCAAATTAATAACTTTTTTTTGTGGGCAGATGGAAAATGGGGTATTACAAAATACTTCATTTCATTATTTAAACTTTAGTATTCACAGACATTAGCTTCTATTATTTCTATTAAATGCAGTTTATTCCATCAATATATTACAAGAAAATTTGTTTTGTTATAGTTTTGCTCTGTGCATATTTATTAGTATGAATAAAACTTAAATAACTTAGATTTGATTATAATCTGTATTAGAGTCATTAAATATTATTGTTTTTGTAGGAGTTTAAAGATTGTATTGAACATATTTTGGGCATGATATTTGAGAATATTTACATTAAACTTTTTTAATTCGGGCTTTCGTACAAAGTACGAGCTACGCAAAGAGCATATAATTCAAATAGTTGTCTAGAGCTTCGAATGGATAAAAAGAGTAAGAACATAATATGAAAGAAGAAGATATATATTTAGATAGCGAAGGAGAAATAAACAACATTTCTGTTGTCTACTAACACGAGTCAGCTGCTGCTGTGTGTCTGCGCTCGTGTGGGTGTGTACGCAATGTGTGTAGCGAGCGCGGGACCGAATGTTTGTACTAACCTGCAGATCGTTGAGCGTGAAAGAGAGTTGAGCCGGTGGTCTCGAGGATGGCGCGCTGCAATTTGCTTTCAGAGTCTCCCCAGGCTCGTAACGTCCACGTTCCGATACGATAACAGGCTTACCCTTGGGCTTAGCTGAAACATAATAATTCAGGTCGAGGGGTGAAGGCGAGGCAGAAGCAGAGCTATAGAGCCGGAGCTAGAGTCAGAGACTGGCGGAGGCTCGACGGAGGCTCGGCGACGGGCGAAGGGCGGTTCACCCTCCGAGCAAAGCCATCATCCCGAAAGTTCGAGCATGACGTTTGCGCTTCGCAGCCACGATAATCACATCGCTTTCCAGTTTGCCGCGGGAGGCTTATCCAATTTTCATGCGGAGGTGATTTAATCGAGGCGTCGACCAAAGTGCGACTCGACGAGGGTCACGTGGGGAAAAAATGGAATAGGAAACGAGGAATAAGGTGGCAGACGGCACATCATGATGCGATATTGAAAAGCTTTGCCTCGTTGCTTCTCCTGCCTTTGAATTTTTCCGCTTACGTGAAAACAGACTCTGTCTGTGCAGTGCTATGTATATATACATATACACACGCCGCGTCCACGAGATTCTTCTCACGAAAAAGGATTTGGGATGAAATTCTTTCATCTACGTAACGAGGAATTTTTCTTTATGCGCGCCCACGTAATTTCGCACCAAATGACTGCTACTAGCGTTTATCAATTTTTCTTTCCTCTCTCCGCTGCCTCGGTCGGCGCGCGCGGGCAACGTTTTTCATCTACAAATTTACGACCTTATCGATTTTCGACTTAGCATCAAATTTTCGGGGCCGAACGAGCCAAGAAAGCAATAAAACGCGCGAAGCTCTGGCAAAAATTATGAAAAATAATAAGAGAAGATATACAAAAGTCGAGACGAAAGAGTTTCGTCAGCTGTAAGACAAGTTTTTGTAAGGGATCCCGAGAAAATTTTATAGTGGAAAATGCCGAGCGATAGGAGAAGCCGTAAGAAAATGTTCAGTCCATCTTATCTCGTAGCTATATCACTTGAATATATCGCACGAGGAAAGGTGCACTGGTCTCCACTTTCTCATAGATCGTTTTCTATCGCTTCCGAATATGAAATTCATATTTCGGAACGTTTCAGTAATATAACTTTGACATGGTAAAAGAACGTCAATACTTGATTTGTTCGAGATTTTTCCATAAGTTAATATACAGTCAACGGAATATTCTCTAAGACAAATTTCTGTTTGCGCCATCGCGGAATTGTCTCGACTTCGCTCTTTGTCGAAATTTCGGTGCTGTTATTTTTTACGAGGAAAATTCAATGTACTTACAAACAACAGTGAGAGTTCTTATGCTGTTCGCGGTGGAAAAGGTTTGGTCCGTTGTTACTTCGCAACTGAAGTTACCGCTCAGTTGAAAATCCACGTTCTGTATTGTCACTTGGCCCTCATTCGAATTGTTTCGCTAGACAAACCCAAATTTCACATAAAAAATATTAATTTTCTGTTTAAGCAATTGCGAGTATTAGGAAGAGTAATTATTAGGCTAAAACATTACGTGCATTATTTTCCGAGTAATAGTACAATGCATTTCATAATTGAATCAAAGACATATTAGACTGTTATTAAATGTAAAGGGAAAGTCTTTATTTCCTTAAATTTTAGAGCTTGGTCTTTTCGCAGTCAGAGGTACATATAATTAGTTTGCCCTAAAGCTAAAAGCAGTCTGCGATATTTAAAACTATATGCAGCACGTACTACGTAGTTATATTTATACCCATACGTTGGCCATGCTTTATAAGAGTGTAGTTAGTCTGGCGGAGTGTGTGTGTGTGTGAGTGTGCATGTCGTGTGTTTATCATTCTATACCAGCAGCTCAGCATGGACTTGGCGATAAACGCGGGATTCATTTACACAGCGTTTATTCAACCTTGTGGAACAACATGACAAACATATCCTCAATAAACACACGGTTATTGGCCGACCCTTCATTTGTCTTGCTAATCATAAATAGACACCGGAACAGCGACGATTGTTTTACTTGCGATGCCGAAAGAAGGGCTTGTATAAATGAAACGCGTGGAACAACAGCCGTTGGAAAAGCATACTAAAATTAATTACCCTCTAATGTTTTTCGAGAGTTACGGTCCTATACATAAACGCATGTGCTTCCGCAAAACAAATATTCCCCTTATTCACAAGCGGAAGCTTGTCTTTTTAATAATTAATATTAGCTCAGTTCATTCTCAAGCAACCGCTAAACAGATTACCGGACAAACTTGACTGAAATCACGCGGAAGTTCTCCTTGTTAAGTTAACCTAACTAAATGCTGGCGGTCATTTCCCACATAGTACGAAACGTTGGAGAAACGTTTCTAGAACGTTTCTTTGGAAACTTAGCAACGATTCTCTGAAAGTGGAAGCAACGTTTCAGAAACGTTTTAGAAACCTTGAAATGTCCGCTTTTGGTGTCTCAGGAAACGTTTTAGAAACGTTTGTAAAATGTTTCTTATACGTATATGAATTATAAAGTTTCTTTGGAAACGTTGCAGAAATGTTTCAGAAACGGTTCACGTGAAACCTTGAAATAAATGTGCTTAAATTATTTTAAAAAGGGTCGTGGTGCAAATTTTAGGTGTTACTATCCGAATGATACGACCCATGGACATCGAGCCCTAAACTTTAAAATTTATTCGTCGATTTTAAAGGTTTTCTTTTCAAGGTTTTACGTGAACCGTTTCTGAAATGTTTCTGCAACGTGCCCAAAGGAACTTTATAATTCACATACGCATAAGAAACATTTTACAAACGTTTTTAAAACGTTTCCTGAGACACCAAAAGCGGACATTTCAAGGTTTCTAAAACGTTTCTGAAACGTTTCTTCCACTTTCAGAGAATCGATTCTAAGTTTCCAAAGAAACGTTCTAGAAACGTTTCTCCAACGTATCGTGCTATGCGGGTTCGAAATCAAGAAAGAAAATATTCACGAGAAAGAAAGTGTTTATTCTATTATCGCGATGCAGATATTCTTTAGAAAAAGTTTTTCAACGAATTGTTATAGTAATGAATTTTCCAAGTTATGTAAATGCTGAGCATTTAGTACTCCTTTCATCCGCAAATAATTCGAAAATCCAAAATTTCCATTTTCTAAATTTTCAAAGTTACTCTACAGGTACTTGCCGAATTCATTTACCGACTCCCAAAAATATAGACTGAAAATTTGCAATGTCATTGCTGTTTGAGCCAAGCTGGGCGGAAAATCTACAGACCGTAAAAATGAGGAGTAAATTACATGGTGCATAATTATGGTGCATGGATAAAAGAAGTTCTGCACGTAGGTATTGCGTGGTTAGAAAAGGTAAAATTCATCAGGTATACTCACGTCGACTGTGATCCAGGTGAAGTTGAAGACTTTGGTTGGTGGAGTCTCACTGGGCGAGTATCTGTAGAATTCAAAATTGCCGCGGTACCACTTGAGGGAGTAAAGGGGAATGCCCTCGAGGTCGTAGTAGCATCGCAGCGTAACCTCGTGACCATATTCCACCGTCTCTGGGATCAACTCTAACGTGACGTTCTTTAAACATCTCGCACCTTCAAGGGACAAACAAGAATACGAGTTAGCACTGGCTATAGAGGCACCGAGTGTTGTTGTGTGGTTAGAGTGCACATCGTTACTTTCTTCTTATGCGAGCAAGCGTGTCTCTCTCTCTCTCTCTCTCTCTCTCTTAGCCTCTCTTTCTCTCTCTCCGTCGCATTATCTCCCGGCCGCGATACGGTTTGTCACGGAGCGCCTCGAGAGCGAGAGCGAGAGAGAGAGAAAGAG
>UELU01089321.1:10093-30266 GCA_900490025.1 Megastigmus dorsalis
GGGGGAAGAGAGGGGAGAAAAAGAGGGACTCGCATTCCAAATGAAAAAGTCGCGATTCGCGCGCGCGTAGCCACATTCTCAGCTTTGTGTTATTTTTGTTTCGCCGCGGCCGCTGTTTCCCGCAGAAAGCGCGACAATAGAATTTAAAATAATGCGCCGTTTGAAATAAAAATAATTTATAGCGTCGAGTGGCCAGGCGCGTTATTTTAAAGAAACGAGGAGCGCGTATATAGTGTGAGGAAAAATAATTTTCCACTGCTAAAACGGTATCCGGTAATCACGTTACTTCAATTTGCGCACAGAATTTTTAATTGAAATAAAATTTTTGGCGTGTGTGGAAAACAATTCGCTTAATGAAAGTACCACTATAGCTCTGTTGCCGCGCGTACATTTTTAATTGCTTTTTTAGAATACCAACCAAGAAATATTTACTCAACTTAGCAACTTCAATTAATTTTAAAAACATTTGATACATAAAGTCCAAGTAATTTTTGACGTAAATTTAAGTACTGGCATACTACCTAACTTTTCATTGATATTACGTGGCTTAGCCGTACTTTTGCTGTAGAATGGCTTTTTCCAACTTGAGAAACAGCCATAAAAACCGAAAACAGTACAGATTGTTAGCGTAATAAACAATTGAAATTCCTTTTCCAGTAGCAAGAAGTGTTTACAAATACTCTAAGACCGCTACAAATCTGAGAAACTCGGGCACAAATATAAAGAGAAAAAAAAAGAGAAATCAATTCGCCTGCAGTGATTTTTAAGAGCAGAGGTGTAGTTAAAGCTTTATATAGACATTGCTTTCTTTTTTTTCCTCGTAAGTGCAGCAAGTAAGGATCCATCAGGGTCTCGCGTTACGCGCGCACCAGTTGCTGACTCTATGGGCTCTGTTTCTTTCTCAGTGGTGTCCTTTATTATACTTGGTGTACAGGTAACTTACCGCGGGTCACAAACAGAGTGAGAGACCGAGCAACTTTATACCACGGCCCGTAAGCGGGCGAGCGTAAACTCTTGAAAACCAATGTAAAAAGGGGAGGAGCGAGCGAGAGAGCAAGGGACAAATGGGTAGGGAAGAAGACGAAGGGAGGAGGAAATATCTGGATGTCGATGCAGATCCAAACTTGGATGTGGCATAAAGCCGTGAAAACCTGTCTGCGCCTTTTCATATCTAGATTCGAAGCCGAAAGAGGAAGAGCTCGCTTGCCATCCGCAAGTTTATCCCTTTGAGGCCCGCGAATCGTTGAACGAGTAATCCACATTGCAATGCAGAATGCAGCCTACGGTACGCGACGCGGCATGGCTGCTTTCCGGGAGGCTTTTGTCCGACCTTTCCTCCCGGTCGTGTGTGCAACCAAGTACATGCACCTAGCAGCTGATTCAGACACACGCGCAGAGGCCTCGTCGTTCTGTGCCATCCGGTCCGGTCCGGTGCTATGATGCATTATACGATGCAGCGCTCCCTTCCGCTCTTTTCCCGCTTTCATTTTGCGCGGCTTTCTTTTTCTTTCTCCCCGAGCTCGCGGCTCTCTGTCGCTCTGCGCCGGCAGTGAGGCCGTGTGCAGCCTCCCTCGCAGCCTCCCTCGAGCCTCCCTCGCAGCCACCCTCGCAGCCTCGCTCTCGCAGAGCTCTCTTCCATTCGGATTTATAAACTGCAGCCGCGGTGGGGTGGCAAGTGGGAGAAAGCGGCAGGAGACTAATAGCGGTATCCACTAATTACTTCGGCAAAGAAGCCTAATTAGCGGAATTTACTTCCAACCTGTCCCACCCCTCCGCTCGGCTACCTTCAGCCCCTCTTGGTTCTTCTTCTTCTTCTTCTACTTCTTCACTCGGGCCCCGGCTCCGGCCCCGACTCCAGCCTCCCAAAGCCACTGGCTCAACCACTGTAAATGGCTAACCGTTTGATACTTTGAAAAGAGCGCTTTTTTTATTCGCGATTAACCTTCTTCTACTCTGCTTCCTTCATAATGCTCTTGGCCGCTTCGAGTTATCAAGAGGAAAAAGCTGCATGTAAAGTTTAATTAAAAAACTACAACCCATTCTTTCTTCAAAAAGCTTCTGTTGCCTTCCCTCCCCCTGACCCCTTCACTCTTTCTTCATCATTTTTATGGATGAACAGGTCTCGAACACGTTTTGCTTTCGCCAACTTTTAAGGGGCTAAGATACCGTTAAAATCTTCGGGATAACGGTGTTTAGCAAATAAAAAAAAAATTATTAATTAAAAAACTAAACAGCTGCCCAAACCTTTCAATTAAATTCTAACGCTTCAGAGAGAACTTTAATATTTTTATTATATTTTTACTACTTTTTGAAAAATGTTAATAACCATCGCCCGTAAAATAAATTTATTTCGCAAAAAAGAGTTAGATTTAATAACTTTTTCACAAAAATGGAAAAATGGATTTTGCTGCATTTTATCATCAGACCATTTATAATTAATTTCGTCAATATTTATATAATATCGATACTATTTTTCACTGCTAACGTCACGTAATAAATCTTGAATAATAGTAACATTATTGTACTTTTCAAACTTTTCATTTCTGAAAAATTGAGGTAATTAAATAAATGTAGACCATAAAAGAATAGAAACTAATGAATATGGGCTTGTAAACTCGGTTCATAGCCAAGCCTTCATGCGATAATGTGTTTGCTTTACAACACTTCATGACTAAATAATGTACAATTAAATATGCTAAAAATTACGTTTTCCAACATCAATGAAATATAATAATAATATACACGTTTTCAATATTTTCAATAGAAGTTAGCGCGTCTTTCTTGCCACCTACCCGAGCACATGCCTTTCAACTACAGCTGTAGAATCTCCTCAAACACCTACATTCTTAATTGTGCCAAAAATAAACCTGGGTCAGAAATGTACATTTTTTTTGTTAAATTTGTGAGATTTATTAAGCCTTTATGAAGCAAATATATTATCAAGTTGAAATATTTCAATTTAAAATTTATGAATTATAGCTAAAAGTTTGTTTTTGTTTAATTTCTATCCAAAACGGAAACCATTATATCGTACCTTTACATGCTTCACAAAATCTAGCCATCAGTAGTGTATTATTATTATTAATATGCTGTTCGTACGGAAACATTATCAATTGTGCACATTCACGAGAGAAACAGCAATCAATTTATTTATTTACTTGTTATGCTGATAAATTATTTTTCTGCAAAGAAATAGTGTTCGTGTTAGAAAAATAAATATATTACTTTTTATTCAAAAAAAAAAAAAAAAGAAAATTGTTCAGAATCTTCATAACGCGTTTTCCGCTAGAAACGCAAGCAAGGCGATTAAAGATCAAAATTAACAGGGAAAATAATTTGATTTCCTTTCAAACTCCAATTGATCGAAGAAACTTATTGCAGTCCTCATTGTGCACCATAATCGATTTAGACGTATTTTCTCCAGGCGAAAGCGATTCTGCATAGTAAGGTATACAAAATAGTTTTAGCATTTTTAATCCGATAGGAGTAGGGGAACGGCGTTGATAAAGCAAGTCTATTAAAAAGTCGCAGCACCTGTACCTCTCCAGTAGCTATTGGAATAAATATAAAAGGTAAAAGAGCCAAGGTTTGCAGTCTTAGTTGGTCGATCTGCTTTGGCGTATACCATTTAAGGTATAAATGTGTGTGCGAAATACCCTTTCCATTATTGCGTTATGCTCGCACTTTTACACGCCCTGATACAAATATTTGCGAAAGCAGTTTACGAGCGCTATTCTATTAGTGACAATTATAAAGTGACCCATAGAGCGTTGAGTAGTCGCTTGGGCATTTTTTTATTCGACCGGGGAGCTCTGAAATTTTTAGCGCGTTTCTGCACTGCAGCGCCCAGACAGACTGACTATACTTCACTCGCTTTACTTGCGTACAGGATGGCCATTAACATTTTTTCCACTTTTGCTCGTTGTCGGATGAACATAAAACGCGCGCAGCTCCGCGCCTCTGCGCCTCTGCGCGGCTGCTGTTCTATGGCTGCATGCGACCGATGTTCAACGACGCGAGCACTGCGGCTCTCTTCTATCTTTATTGCACGCGTTTATGCATGTATTCTAGTGTGTAAATATGCTGCTCTCACCATTATTCGTCTCTCCGCTGAAGAAAGTGACTATGGGACTCACGATGCTAAGTTTCTGAATCGTTTGCATTGTTTGATTTGTCAGCATCGAGCGATTAAGACCTTTCCAAGAGCTTCGTTACGCTCGTACAACCAACGGATTATATTTTCTTCTTGCATCCCCGATTATTTCCTGCCAATTGAGCCAGCGTGTGCGCACTACTTAAAAAATGACAAGAGTGGACAATATTAGTGTTTTTCACCGCCAAGCTGCGAAGATGATCGATTCTCAATAAAATAAAAAAGTTTGAGATCTCCATCGATAGCATGGCAATTCTATTGGCTCTGTGCCTGATATTGTAAGTTTCTTTTTAATGAGTCGTATATGTCCTATCTTTAGGACATCTCGTGGTTTTATTAGTTGAGTGCCGAATAATTGGCTACGATCGATTGAATTGAAAGAAATTTGAGCGATTTTATTGTTTTCAGAAAAAATTTAATCAGTTTTTTTTTTATAAAACTGTAAAATAAGTAATCGCACGTATAGTACTGCAAAGATGTAATCGCGAAGGCTTTAGATGAAACGTATCTACGTATATATATACGTATCGCATATACGTAAACGTAAAGTAAACTTTGACATGCTTGCATTATGATCGCTACTTATTCATTTTTGTTAAAAGAATGCAATGGTGCAGGTTTTGGATTTAATATAGACTAATATTTGGCATGTCTCTTTACATGTTAATATTATGTACGCAAACTGCTGTTATGAAACTCGCATTATCGAGTCTATTGGAAAACAAAGATTCGGTGGAAAAAGTGAAAGATAAGAGGGGGTTCCGGTAGCGAAATGGTGCATAAATGCATAGCGACATGCGCAGCTCGATATCCGTGAGATCGCAACTCGGTGAAAGGGAGAAACTCTGGCATGTCTGCGAGTGTAGCGAATGCAGCGGCTGTAGCGATTGCATATATACACGAAACGAGACTCGCAGCAGTAGAAGTCAAGCAATGAATCAAGCGAATCTTTATATATCTGGAAGTCGAAAGCTCCGCAAATCGAGAAATCGTACAAAGTATAGTGCGGGAATACATGGATGCGCGTATGCGGCAAGGGCCAAACATTCGAGAGCAAACAGGAAGGAAGGCGGCAGTTGGAGGGCTGCGATCACTGTACGATCGCTGAGTTACCGCCGAAAAGTTGCTTGCTCAAGGGCTGCTTGCGCGCTCGATTTTTCTCCTCTTGCCCCTCCTCCGTGTAAGTGAATTATCATAGAGTCGGGGCTCGGAGAAAAGCACGATTGCGTGGCCGGGACTAACACGAGTTCGCGTCGGAGAGGATCGAGATGCAGGAGGCGACTCGATAATGAAGCTTCGGGCGAACGACGTCCGCTTCCGGCTGCGGAGCTTTACGCAAGATCGATATAGCCTGGGCTCGCGGGGGCCAGTAAAAGTTCCCAACTTGCGAAATTCATGTGCGGAATCGATCTCCCAAATGTATACATGCCAATACTTAGCTGGCCGAATTATTGGGAGTGGGTAAGTTTGAAAGGGAAAGTCAAAGCAAGAGAGAGCACCTACGGAAGCATGTGGGCGCAAAAACAACAAAATTAAGGACCTCCATTTCCGACCCCCCCCCCATCTCTCTCTTTCTCTGTTTGTCTTTGTCAGCCTCCTTGTTATTCTTTATTCGACTGTTTTCGATAAAAAAAAACATCGCAGAGAATAAACGTTCGCATATCAATACTTTTATTGATTTCTGCCTTCGTTAATGCTCCAGACTATTTTATGCATAATTTTAAATGAAATAATGCTGAATGCGGAACGAAACTATGTATGAGATCTCGTCAGAAATTTATTTGCTGTTCGAAAAAGATTATTTAAATGAAGGTGAAACAGTTCCCGGTCACGACATTCACTGCACTGGCGTATGAATATAGAAGATTATTGAATTCTTTAATTGTTCTTCTTTTGCCAATAATTATGTGCAATACTTGAAAATACCAGGATGAAGTGCTTTTTCAAACTATAGTTAATGTATTTTTTTACACATTCCAATGCTCCGTAACCTCTTTCTATAACTTTACGGAAGAATATTATTTTTATGTGTTAGAAGAAAGAAATAATACTTGGAAAAAATCCTAGTCATAAGAGCTTAAGCTAAATTCTTGAATTTCTCAATTTGTTTTCTCTATTTTGATGTCTCCTACAAATTTTGCACACACATGGTCGTGCGTAACCTCTATTATTATAAATTTTTTCAACTAAATTTATAATTTTAAAAAAGTCGCTGAAGCCACCTTAATGAGTTTCAGCGTAGGTTGGAGTCCTTGGGTAAAAAAAAACTATATGAAAGACCTTTTATGAACTTCTCAAGCATGCGGCACGATTCTCTTTTTTCATAAACAGATGCGTATGTGTAGCTCGCCCCGTGCACCGTACTCTTTTTCTCAAAAGCATCTGAAATACTTTAATAAAGTTAATTGCAAATACATTGTGACGGAGTGAGGAAATTGCTTTTTTCACATTAATTGCGGTTGTCAACCACATTGACATTTTGCTTCCACGAAGCCTTTTTCATTACGCAAGTCGAACGTATATTATACGTAACTCAAAAGTAAACCTTTGCACGAAGCTTAAATTATGTTCATAATACCAGAAAATATACCTTAGACACAGTAAACAGTCAGGGCAGAGTAATCGGTACCAATATCCTGTACGAATTTCAAAAATTCATCAGGAGAGCACATACTTATATGTGATGCTTTAAGACTTTATTGAATCTAAATAGTTTTTTTTTCACCTAACAAAATTTTTTTAAAAATCTTATAAAAAAACTATACATCATGAACTGTGATATTTTTTAAAGGGATATATAAATTCTTTTATGATGCACGTGCAATATATTGACATCTTACAACATTTGAGAAGACTAGATCTAGATTTTCTCTTTGCTGAAGCATAATATATGGATATTGTATTAAATAAAGACAAGCTAGATATTTTCATTTGAATCCGTCCAGAAATTTTTATTTGCTCGTTGCACAAAGACGGCTACAGTACCATCTTCTTTTCTCATCTTCCGAAGGTGACTTTGCTCGCTTTGCTTTGTGTCTGCTTTCCTTTATATATCTTTTGACTCGTTCCTAAGCGTAACCCATGTGTTAAACTATTTTGTAAGACGAAATATAGCAGCAACAGCAGCTAGAACTAACAATGTAGGTACGCATTGTTTCGTCCTGGAGTCGTCCGTACCAATTTACTGAGTCGGTTATGCTGCGCAGATTAGGTTAGCTTTGCCAAAGCAGTTCACACCTACTTCCCCGGAGAATTAACGGTGAGACTATACTTACGCTAAAACTGGGGGTAAAAGTGTTTTGGATTGGAAACATAAGCGCATTTGCGCTGGCGCTCCGCTGCATAGCAGTACAGAGCGACGATAGCTCAGGCTCGCGCGCACTGAACCTTTGTTTTCCGCTTCCTCTCTTATTTCGGCTATATATATACAAGAGGGGGGGGGAGGCGAGAAACAGGAGAGGAGCGAGTAAAGTAGAAAAGTTTTTAGTTGGCAAGGCTCGTAGGTATCTGCTTTCCTTTGTTCTTAAGACATTGTCGCGGTAAAGCATTTTTCATGAGCTTTCTCCCTCTGCATCTCTCGCGTTCTCTCGGCTTCCCGGCTACTGCCGCGCTGCTCTTCCCCCTACTTCCGACTACTTTGGCGTGCTTATTCTATTCATTTGCTTTCTTAATTGAGCTCTTCTAAACGCTCCTGCGTTTCCGAGCCTGCGGTACTTCCTTCCAATCTACTCGGCACTCGCACAGCCTGCAAGTCTGTAAATGACGTAAAGCGACTTGAACTCGTCGACGACATAAGCAGTTGCAGCCCTGCGCGGTTAGCTTATTTACAAATAATGCAAAATTATTATCGTATAAATTATATTGCACTTTGCGTTCGAATTCTCATTGCATCTTTCGCCCGATTCCGCTTTTGAAGTCTTGATTAAATATGATTAGTGCTTTCTGGGCCAAATTTATTCAACCTCGACCATTTATTTAGTTGACGAATTATTAAGCTCATTATCCCAATTTCCTAAAAAAATTCTTGGATATCTTGAATTTTCTATTCCATGCCAAACAATTTTTAAAGTGCAAAAAATGCTGTATTTCTTATCACCGCCGTGCATATAATTATTGTAGCTATACGGTGTTCGATAAAAGTAACTGTAGACGAGAATGTATAAGCCAAGTAGCAGAATTTAAATACATCCCGCTTAGCAGGAATTGGAGAAAATAGTTGCTCTTGTGATAGTCGCTATCACATTTTTCCTTGTCTCTCTTAAAAAATTTATTGCACGTAAAGCGCGCATTTATATTGTTCCTTTTCAGTTCGTTTTCGTTTCTATTTAAGCATGGGAATCCTGCGCTAGCGGCTCGGCAGTATATCTAGTCCAAAACTGAACTGCAACGTATTTTACCCTTTTAAATCTATAGAGATGATGCGCGGTAGAAGTACCTCCGCCGTTCAACATTTACTCGGGCTTCCATCCATTTGAGGAAGAGATCAAGTATAAGCTACCTTGTGAGCGTTATCCTTTTAACAGCTGATTATCCACATTCAACAAAATTCAATGAATATAATAAAAATCGCTCATCTTTTCTATACTGATTGAGGACACAACACGCGGTTAGCGAGTATCGAAACTATCAATAAAGTGTACGCAACGCTAGCATAGATTAAAGTTCCGCAGAATAGCAGCTGATCAGAGATAATAAAGAGTGGGAGAAAGCGTTGCGTATAGGCGCGACGAAGCTGCAGAGGAGGATTTATTTTTACAAAGTGCGGAAAATAAGAGCTTATAAGCGTCTTCGGCAGGAGTCGACGGAGTCTGGGCGAGAGTTTTGAGAGGAGGAGGAGGAGAGACAGGAGGACCGATTCCTACTTGCGCTGATAGTCGCAAGTTCCCCCGGCAACAAAGACTCGCGCGGCACTTTTTGCAAAGCAAGCGCGAAAAGCCATCTGCGAAACTCGCGAGCCAAGCTCCAGAGTTGGAGAGGGAAAGACTGGCCGGGCAAAAAGCTTGGAAGTTTTGCGATTACGCTAACGCTGAGAGAGGAGAGAGAGAGAGAGAAAGAAAGCTTACGCGGAGCTACGCTGTTAAAGCTGCTTGGGCTGCGCCTGGCCTCGATATAATGACTTTCATATAGCCCGGCTCCTCCTCTCTTCGTGCGAGCTTTTGGAGAAGAAGATCGCGCCCGTTCCTCAACAATAGAAAACTTATACACTTTTCTTTCCGCGTCTTTTGCTTACTCGGACAGGCGCCACATTGTCGTTGGGCCGCAAGCGCTAAAAAATTTTATTCCTTGGTCTGAGCTTCCTTTATGCTGCCCGCGTTCCAGAAAATTCGCAAGCCCGAAAGATCACTCCGCGCCCGCAATAGCTACAAAGCAGCAATCGTTCCGCTAATCGAGTTTGATTTTTCTATACTGTCGCTCCTTTTGCCATGATGCGCTAGAGATCCAGCCCTGCCGTGCCATGTTTAGTTGCAGACGATGGATACTGACAGGTAAATTTCTAATTATTACTTGCATCCAATCACCGTGACGACGACGGATCTGAAATTTTGTGTTTCGGGATCACGTAGGAAGTTTTGAAAAATTATAAGTTTTAGTGATATATAGTGTAAAATATTAAACTTATCGTTAATTACAGTTTTATTCACAAGGTGATGCGATTTCTGGCTGTTTGATCTAACATCGTGCATTATGACATTGAATTTATTTACAATTAGTTTTGAAATATTTTTCGCGTGTTCTCTAATTATATATGTATGATCATTTCTCAAAGTATCAGATCGTTTCGTTGAATTCATTTAGGAGAAAAGCTTGATTGAATATAATTTGCATTATAGAAATAAGCGTTCTTCGGCAATTCGGAAACCTATGTCGACTGTGCAAATCCTTTGGAGAATGAAAGAAAATGGATTGCATCGTTTCATGGAATCCCGAATACATTGCGTAATTTGTGGATTGGATGAATTCGCTGAATTCCATGCCGCATACAAATATCTTCTCCCTCCTACATGGCACACGAAATCGCGAGCCCGCATTTAAGTAAATTTATGGTCGTAACGTGCCATAGTTTAATTTTTATCTAAGGGAATCTCAGCATTGCTTCGCTATAAGAAGTACGAAACAATCTATTTTTCTGAATTAATAGTGCATTGTAAAAAATAAATGATTTATTACTTATTTTAAGCCTCTGAAAAAAAAATTATCACAGACGATGCAATTAGATGTTAATTCATTACACTTATTTTATTGATAATATAAGAGCTGTCTGTCATTATATATATAAAACGTTCACTACATTATTATAATAATGACGATATTGGTCTTATTCCAAGTAGTCATATAATATATTATAAAATTATTGTTTTCTTAGGTATGGATATTAAATTATTTTTAATATAATGAATTAAATCATATATAGTGCATTCTATTTGAATTTTGATGAAAATAATGTTACAAGAATTTTAATTAAAAAAGTGATTTATTAATTATAAATACTTTTTACTTTATATAATTACCAAGTAGCTTTGCAGAAGTTGTATCTGCAGTAAAAATAATTGAAGTCTCGATTTCATCGCGTAAGAGGGGAGCGTTCTCCTGGTCTTTTGAAAATGGCCTGCTTATAAAAAACACCTATACATCAAGTTTATACCCAACACCGACAATTTAAATGATGCTTACGCCGATGCATTCTTATAATTTCTATGTCCACCTACCGTTGAAGTACGTTACAAAACTGCCACCAGAAACTTGATCTAGAGTGTAGTTACGCAAGCACCAAACTAATAAAGGAAATCGATTTTTCGCTATTATACCAATAACCCGAACCCAGGGGGCTGAAAAGAGCAGCACGAGTCCCGCAAAAATCGAGTGCATGCATGCCACCGCTACGCAGTTAATTACCGCGTTCGAGCAAGTCAAAGTGAAGCGAGGAGAGGAGAGGAGAGCGCAAGAGAAATAAGGTAAATCAGACCCTTAAAAGCCGCTCGCCTTTTTCCACTTGACTCTCTAATTCAGCGAGCGTAAAAAAAATAGAGGCAGCTGCCACAGAGTAGTGCACATAATAGCTCGTCCTCATGCTAAATCCGCCTGGCGCTCATTCGCGGCTTTTCACGAGTGAAATATCGCTGGAATCGAACAACATTGGCCACTTGAGCGTGAGTTGCACGTTCCCCCGTTGCTGCTGCTGCTGCTGCTGCTGCTGCTGCTGCTTTCTCGCGGAAATGCAGAAAAATCCACATTCGCGGCCTGGAAAGCGAGTCGCGCCGCGCTAACTCGCATCAAGCCCCGCGCGGTGCACTCACCCACACTCGCCCGGCGGCCTATAGCCGCATCGCGCCTGCCTCCACCTGCACTGCCTCTGTGAACATCGCGATGCTCCCCTACATAGCTACGCGCGTACCGCCGGCCTACATACGTGTTCCGACTAGTCTAAAAGCATTGCGCGCTCGCCTCTCCCGCCCGATATAATGACATTCCGCAAAGAAGAGGTTAAGCAATTAACGGGCGCCGCCGCAGTCCGTCTCGCTCAACGCACTCTCGAGACGAGGAGCTGCCGCCGGCGGGGGGCCCGACCGCGACGCCGACGGTCCCGGATACGCAGCTGCGCCGGCAACGCTACGCGTCCTATACGGGGCGGTGGCGCCCGAGCTGCTCTCTTGGGCAGGAGATTTACGGCGGGACCGAGCGCTTGAATATTCCGATTAAAAGGGGAACAATCGCGGGAACAATGCCGCCGTCGGCAGCTCCTTCGCACCCCTCCGAGAGGGAGAGCCATCGCTCCGGGGCGTCGCGCACCTCCAGATCTATTATAATATGTGCGCAAGAGACTGCAGCTATATATTTATGTATCTGCGGCTATTCAGTGCTCAGTTGGCCGAGGGAGGATTTGCGACGCAGGTCTACAGTTATGCTTGCCTCGCGAGATAATTCCTCGTGTGTGTGTGTCGAGCAAAAGAGAGAGTGCTCATTCATGAGAAACGATATAGCGAAATGCGGGGGCGGATCGATGCCTGCGCAGTGCATTCGTTGCGTATACGCGATACTTTCCGTGCGAACGACTCGGCGGACCGATATTTCCAAGGTTCTGCTTATTATACTTTAATCTTCTGCAACCGCCATAGAGATTGAGCGGAATTCGCGCGCGAGTAGCTTTAATACCGTAAACTGGCACAAAAAGCTTTCTCTCTGTGAGCGCGCGGAGCTTTTGTGCTGCTGCTGCTGCCGATGATGATGCTACTGCCGCAACTCAAAACGCGTACAACTGTGAAACAATATCGAGCACGAATGCCTTGGGAGTGCCATCGAAATAATCGGTTTATGTGCCTTTAATCAATCATCGTTTCGGTAATCAATGAAATAATGCTGGCTGCAGCGCTGCGGGAGTCTGGCAAACAAAGTCCGATAATGGAATTAGTTATTTCATTTATGTGTATATTTCATATAAAATATTGATCAAAGAATACACTTGTACCGAGTATAGTATGTTCGAATGCTTGAAAAATGAATAAACTTTTTGTTATACTTAACACAAAGCCTTTTATTCCTTTCTCAATAATAAAAACTTAAAAATATAGCTTCAAATAGGTATATTAAGAGAAATGTCATCGCTAAATTATACTTTTTTAGTTAAACAATCATGATTTCATACACGAGGTTAATTCTAATTCAGAAATGATATATATATATATATATATATATATTATACAGCTGTTTATAGTATCAATGTAAAGTGTGTATGACTATAGTCACGATTTTGATATGCATGATTGTCAGCATGTCGATGAATTCACTTGATCGTCGAACCGAAAAGTTCATTCTTGTGGAATAACATACCAAAAACACCGCCGTGATTGGTCAAAACCGACAGTTGTTCTAGAATCATGTATACTTGACACAATAGTTGCTCAAATATTATTAACAAAATTGGTAACTTGTTGGATTCACCTATTTTCAAAACAAAAGTCCATCGATGGCTTTTCATTATTGCTGTTTGTGGCTGAAGTAAAACTAAAAAAATGGCGAGAAGGCGCAATAGCAGTAAGGCAGCACGTACTTTTCAGCCGTGGCTGGGCTGAGAAGTACATTGACATTGGCAGCTAAAGCCTTAAACTGGCAGTCCCGCCTCCCGAGTGTTTCACTCCTTTACTAAAACTGGCTCATACCGCTGCATAATACGAACAGCGAAGCTCCATAAAGCTTAGGGCATGTCGCGCGATCACCGCGAGCCGCGAAGTGCTACATCATTCACAAGCATCACTAGTCGGAAAGTTGAACAAAAAAAGGCATTATGGGTCCAGAAAAGGGGTCGCGGCGCGACGGCGGGGCAGAGATCGATAAAGAGCCATGAATCACAGTTGGTGGGGCGAGCGCGCGCGCACGAGAAGAATGATCCTCATTGTTTGAGAAGTCCTTTCTCATAATGCCCCGTGCCCCGTGCCCCGTGCCCCGTACCCCGTACCCCATAGCCGCTTCCCACGAAGCAAATTTATTTTTCAAATACAATAATAAAAATTCAGAGCGCGGAGCGACCGCCACTTCCGCTCCACTTCCAGAAGCAAAAATTCTACGCTCGTGTTCTGGCGTCGCCGCGGCGTCGCTGCTCGGCGAGAGCAAAGTTTCGTTTCTCAGCTCGCACGCCGAGTATATATCGCGTACGCAGACTCGAGGCTTGCGGGGTTCGAAGCGAGTAATTTGAATTTCGAAGGCCGAATGATCTTGCGGCAATCCTCTGCTTCTCTTCCTCGCTTCCACCTTGTATATCGAAGCCAAGACTCTCCGTTAGCGCCTGGGGAAATAACTAAGGTCGCTTAGGGGAAAGCCGTCGGCGCCGCCGCCGCCACTGCTGCCATCACAGACTACCCAAACTCTTTTACTTTTTAAATCCGAGACGTTTTTCCGTAGCTTCTCTACATATATTCGCTCGGGCCAAAGTGAATACTCGCTTTGAACCTGAAAGACGATTTTTAACTCCCGCTGCAGGATATTGGTAATTGAAACGTGATCAATTGAATGATTAATCTTTATAATACGTAAAACTTTGAAATTGTTCAAGCAGCTAGAATGTAGATATTTAAGGAAATATGACGTGCGAATAAGATGAAGGTTTTTTCCATAACTGCAGACTAATTCCTTGGAATGCGCCTAATACGTGCCAATTCGATGTTCATCAGTTGGACTTTAATCACCTACTCCTCAAGTTTCAAATAAAATCAATTTCAATTTCTCGTTTCTTTACCATCTAAACGAGTGAGATTGGCGGTGAAGTGGAAAAAGGTGGAAAAACGGGCGAGAAAATAAAGAAAGAAGCGCATCCCTTGATTGAAACGTGATTAAATGTAACGCCACAATGTTATATAAGTTCGAATCACTGATCCTCGGCAGAAAATTGTCTATTGCCATTTTGTCCCGACTCTTATATACGTAATATACATATATATATATACGTAGTTATGATAGTGGGGGTAAACGAAAAGAAGAAATGCATTTAGCAAGCAGTGGTTGGAGAAAGAGCAGACCGAGTGGAGAATGAAGGTGAAGGAGGCAGTCAGATACTCTCGTAGGATATGGTCGGCGGCGGAGGCGATGCACGAACCGAGGATGGGAATGGAAGGAGAGAGAAAGAGAGAGAGAGAGAGAGAGAGAGAGAGAGAGAGAGAGAGAGAGAGAGATAGAGAGAGAGAGGGAGGCAGCTACATTGGAGGTAAAACCCTTCCTTCCGGAGCGCGGGTAAAGTCGAGGGGGGTGCTTTTCTTCTAATTACAACCCCCGTCGCGTCATTTGGTCGCACCTTTCGCCGACGCTTGGAAATTATCCGAGTGAATTTAAAGGGCCGTTATGTTTTCCGCAGTAGGAACTTGGAATCGGAGCTCTCATTCTTTGCTCTCCTTCTTCTCTTACGGAGTATTAAAAAGAATCAGAATTAACGCACCCACGTGTCAGAGAGAAAGATTTCTTTAATATAATCCACTTTTACCTTTCCCCCCTCGTTTCTTTTCTCCTGTTTTGTTTTATTTGTTTGAGTTTATCCTTAAAAAATATGCATGCAGCATCGATTTATGTTCTAAAATAAGCTTTACATATCAACTGTTGTTCGAATAAGTAAACAAAAATCATTAGGAACAAATTTTCGTTAATGCAGTAAATTGCAATTATTTATGTCGATTATTCCATGATTCAATCACATTGGAAATGATGCTTGACGATTATATATGAAATATAAAAAATATTAATTCACTTAAGTGTTTAATGAAATTGTATCGATGTTTATTATCAATAAATGAGAAATTCGCAGTATAGAAGGTGGGAAAAATAAGAAGAAGAAGCAGATCTGAAAAAATTGTGGTAGCTGAGAAGAATAAAATGGAATGGAGAAGGTAAAATAATGAGGAAGAAGAGTAAAGAAGCGAAGAACTGGTGGATAAATAGCCTTGCTCGGTTTCTTTGGCCACGAGGGAAAGGAATACCTCCGACGAGACAGATAAATCTGAGTGCGGCCAACTTTTTAGCTTCTTCCCTCTGATTTTCCTTCGAGCTTAAAGTCAGATTTTCAGCTGCACTGAAATGTATATGGAGACAGTAACGTCCGGTAAAGGGTAAAATGCCGCGCGGCGCCCGTTCAAAAGAAACCTACGTAAATTGTTCACTGTTTCCATTGTTACATACGTTAGCCGAAAACAATAGAGCCAAGCCAAAGTTGCGCCCTCTGATGTATACGAGCGCGTGGGCGGAAAAATTTAAGTTTATCGTCTCTCTTTTTAACGCATTTATACTCTTTCCGGCAGGGCTGACAAACAAAAAAAAAGCACTGCACAGTTTTCAACACTTTCTTTTTTATGCAAAAATAAGCGTTGTATACACGTCTTTTTGTATACAAAGACTCTTTGTACTGCCTGTCAGTTATTATTCACACACTAAAATATTTTATTTTTAGTTTTAATTACCATAATGGAGCTTCAATTAAAACGTTACAAATACGCGAGTAATGGAAATAAAGTAGCCCGGTTAAATCAACAATAAGCAATGCTATTCACGAATAACCAACTCATATAGGAATCCCGTCGTCTGTCGCAAACAAAATCGTGGAATGACAACGGTCTTGAAAAAAAGCGAGGCTCCTCTCCCTTTCTCCCTCTTTCTCTCTCTTTCTCTGTTTCGCTGTGCAAGCAAATCAGTATAAAACTCAATTACGACCCGGTGTATCGCATGTTATTATTTGTAAATTGTCAGGCATCGGTGTAGCTGGAGCGCGCGGTATCAAATCTGTCAAATACATATCTGGGCGAGCCAAGAAGCGCTCAAGGGGGAGAGATTGGGTGGTTGGAGGGGGTTTGGGTAAGGGGAAGAGTGGAGCCCTCTTGTCTCGCAATTACATGCAGCTGATCGGAAAGCACGGGCACGCGCCAGCTTGTGTATAGTTTTAAGGGCCGCAGGCGGGTAATGAAGTCTCCGGGATATATAGAGGCGAAGTGCAGGAGATGCTGGTCGGGGTAGCACGTAATGCACGTAGAGACGCGCTCCGATAGCCGAATAATTATCCTAGGCTAATGCAATGTCAACGCGATCGCTGCTGTACAGAGCGATCGCCCGCAATAGCCTCCCACTCCCCCTTCTTTCTCTCTCTAGATAGGTATAATGTACATAAACCAGTCTCCTGCGGGGCGTCCATTGGCCGTTTTCATAGCTCGAATAGCGGCCCTGCTACTGGCGTACCTCGTCAATGATGGGATGGGATACCGAGGCATCGTCTCGATTCAGCGACGGATGCGTCGCACAGGATGTAGAGCCATTCACCGGCCGACGCACGCGGCAGAAAGGAAGTGTATATGCGACGATGCGACGATGCAACTATGCGCCGATGCGACTATGAGACCTCCCTCTCCCCCTCCCGCCCCCCTCCCCGTGACTACTGCACGGACCTGCACGAATGACGCGTGCACAGCTTCTATTTATGCCGAGGGAAACTTTCTGTTATTCCTCCTCGCTCTGCTCTCCGCTCCGCGGCTTTATATGCGCCCGCGGAAAACGAATCATTTAGCAAATTAAAAACAATGTCGGATGCGTTCGTACAACTAGAGCACGCGCTTTTTTGCCTCGGCCAGTTTTTCTTCTGCAGTCCTTCTTTGTAAGCCTCGAGCTGCATTCTTTCTCTCGGGAATCGAGAGCCAGATTTTTTTCCTTTCCGTTACAAGACTTTACACTCACTTTCAAATGTCGCCCAGTATAAATCTGAAATTATAATTTAGCGTCGACAAGGGAAAAAAGTTCAATTTGGCTGATTGTTGTAAAACGAGTAGACTTATTACGTACGCGAACTAATTTTTTCTCTCATCAGAATTTCCTTTACCCCCGGTGTTCGTATGGGCATTTAAAATTTATTTTCCTCTCGTATTCGTATACAGTTATATAAAAAAGTGGATGGTGCAATATTTTTCTGACATTTTTCTCGTATGTCTAGTCAAAACCAATTGTTCCTTTTTTGTTCGCTGTTGGTCAGTTACTGTTAAGTGGTTCGCTTGGAAAAGGTATTTCTGTCTGCCCTGCAGGATGGTATTCCGATCATTTTAAGTCGAAAGCGTTGACATATACGCAGAAATTCATATTTCTTCACAGTTAACGAATCGCGAATTTCAATTTCCATTGCAATAACTTTATTTCGGTTAACCATTTTCTGGAGTAATAAGTTATAAAGTGCAATTTCGTATTAAATTCGAACATTAACTACTTTAGCGAAAAATATTTTACGTTTCAAGAGTAGTCTATATAATTTACACAGCTACTCAATTTTAACAAACTTATACGTACTATAAGAAAATAAACAGCTTTTATAATATAGAAAATGGTATTAAATAAACTTGTGCAAATGATCAAGAAATCCATAACGAAAATGTAAGATAAAGAATTTAAGTTAGACCGTTTCTTCTTCATTTACAACTGTTAGCAGCGAAATGAACGCTACGTATGTAGAGGTTCATAAGAACAAGTATAGAGGGAGAAGTTAGGAATAGACCCTGAAGAAATTCTTAACAATGTTGGTGGTGCACTTTTTCAGGCGTTTGATAATTTTGTTCAATAAAAACCTTCAGAGATAAAATACACAGTCCATGAAAAAATATAAGTTGGTTTATAAGTTAATGTGATTTACTAAATTGTACGAAAAAGGCTTTAATAAAAATTTTATGTATTTTGTCGACAAAAAATGACGCAATAAAGAACAAAATTCAAAATATTAAAAAAAAGTAAAATAATGTTTAAAAAATTATTAGTTATTAATCCTCTTACCTATAAAGCTGAGTTAACTTATACAAACATGATTGTTAATATATTTGCACTAGGATGAGTTTAGGAAATAGCTAGCCAAATAATATTAATTCCTGTGGTTTTGTTCTTACTAAATAATTGGTTCTTGTTTTCTCAAATAACTATTGAAACTTTTTACTGTTAATAAATATTTATCAAACACTTGTCATAGAATACAAAAAAAATTATCAAATACCGTTTGTCATGAAATTTTCAATATGCAAATGAGTGCGAAAAAAGCAAATTCACAGGTTCCGTGTCAAATGTCTTTAATCAAAAAAAAAAAAATAAATAAATAAATAAATAATAAAAAAATAATATCTCACCTCTATTTTATATTTCCAATAATTTTGAGCTAAATTTGATTGTTAATTTTTAAAGGTCAATTTAGTCACATCCAAGATACATACAAGATTAGGTTAGAGTCAAGAACTGAAACATATTTCCAATTTAAACATGGCTGTGTAATGAATAAAAATTACTCAGTACGTTATATGGATAAACCGAGATTTTAAACTTTTTTTTTCAACGAAATTATTTGAATTATTTCCTATAGGTGAATAATAAAAATACAAATATGCAGAGGATGATTTCCAATCATTTAGTTTTCATTAATTTCGTAGAAATGAGAGCTTGATGCAAATTCTGTACCCTCACTTAAATTCTAACGGTTTCATCTCATAGATGACGACTAAACCGTAAAAAATCGTATGAACGACGAATGCGCAAAATAAAAGAGACGCAAAACACGAGGCGCTTACGTGAGTGGAGCAGATTGTAAAGAAGCACGGAAGATTGCACGGAAGGAGAAAAATAATAGCAATTGCCACAGTTGTATGTAGTCGGCTGTTTTTCTTTTTTTTTTTTGCATTATTATGAAAGAAGAAGGCCCGAGCGAAGAATCCCACGAAAGCGAAAAGCCTCAATGTTTGATCGCACTTTGCGCGCGACGCACGAGCTCAATCCCTCATTAAAGCAAGCCCGAAGCGGAATTTAATTTTTATTTTGAAAAGTTAGTAGACTGTATATGCGCACTCATTGCTCCCCTGCCTAAGCTGAATTACGCCTGTTTTTACCCTTTCATTATTCTGCGCGACTCTCCAGCTTCGCCTCCGGGAGAAGATGAAAGAGACAACATTTTCCCGGGGTCGGGTACGTGCGTGGAAAAACAATCTAACGACGGTAAAACCTGACTAGCGTTTACGCTGACGACACGCTGCCTCCGCTGCCGCCGCCGCCGCCGCCGCTACACTTTCAGTAATTGACAATACGGCGCAATGAAAGGAGGAGCTGCTATAGGCAGCAAAAAGGGTCTCGACATGCGCGTCAGCACACTGCCAATCGGGACACACGAGGATTCGCCGGAGTTAATGTCTTATAACTCGCAACTACACCGGCTATATACCGGCTGCTGCTGCTCCACACCAACGACTACCTATGTATACCTATATATATATATATATATATATAAATACGTGTAGGGCCGTGCCTCGTGCACCCGTGCGCCGCCTAAATGTAATTCATTATACCAGGGCCGCAATGTGCGCAGCCGTCACCTCGTAAAATAAAATGAAAAGATAAGCCCCCCGTCCGCCCTCTACTCCTGCAGCCATGACACGCCAGACCGACATAAATTTATATAAATATTGACTTTAGTGCTACGACTTTAGGCCTCGCGGCAGCTACATTTTTATTTCATAAATTACTGTATATATATATATATATATATAT
>UELU01089322.1:0-35706 GCA_900490025.1 Megastigmus dorsalis
TAGCCGAGCTTGCGCACAAACTTTTTTTTCGTATTGCTCGAAAGTAAGCAAGTGACAATTTGTTTTAGGAGGGTGTGTAATTATTGTACACATATATATATATATAACTACCTATCGCGTATAAATATCGAAGCCAGTGTGCAGTGGTGTTTGCAAAGCGTCGTGGTAAAAAAAAATAAAGAATCGAGAGAAAGGAAGGGGGAGTGTACATAGTAGGAGGTGGAGAGAGAGAGAGAGAGAGGTGAAAAGCGGAGCAGCTGACTGACTCGCCGCGGCGCATCGACAGTTTTGTGTGCTTCTTTCTCCGTATACCGTCATCCTACTCGTCGCGCGAGACACACTCACTGAGTAAGTGGACGTTTTTTTTTGTTCTCTCCGCGACTGCCTTATTCGTCTTACACACTTCTTTCTCGCCTTGTCGCGCTGCAGTTTTGTATAATCGAGTGCGCGTAAATATTCGGTATTAGATTCTTTTTTTACTCTGTTTTGTTTTGAGGTTAGTGTCGCACTACTGTTTATAGTATATATATAGATATTGCGGCGTAGACTGTCAAGTGCGACTCGCTTTTATTGTCTCTATAGCGCAACGTAACCTTTTCTGTGCATCAGTGGGTTTTTATATTCGATTGTGCGGGACCTGAATAAGAGGCAGAAAAGGTGAGATATATCATTTTTAATTTTTAGTTTTGCGCGCCACAGTGCAAGTTTATATTTATTATTTTTTATCGTTGTGCTGTCAGTTGTTTCAGAGTAGATGATAATATTATTTTCGTGGAACCGTTGGTGTTGCGCGTATCGTAAAAAATTGTGCGTTTGTTTAAAAAAATATTATATAACGTATAGCGAGTAGGTAGAGGAGGTATACGTGTACTAGATACGAATTGCGCTCACAGTTTTCATAGAGAATTTCCCGTATACGTTCGTTATAAACTTTCTTTTTGAAAAAGTGTAAAAACTTGGTTGTTCGATGAATATATGAAAGTTAATGCTAAAATTAAGTGTTTAATTGACAATTCAGTTGCGATTACAAACATCAGGGACAAGTTCGGTAATTTAGTACAATAGATTATACGCGTAATGTGTCTTTTTGCAAAAACGAGGAAAAAAATTATTGGAGCGTTTAGGAGTAACTGATACTTATATAGTCGCGATAGTGTCGTGTCATCGTCTTGCGATTCTTGGACTGTGCATTGTTTTCGATAAAGGTTTATGGAATAAAAAAAGATAGACTGCAGCTCCATGTATACCGGTAACGGGTGACAAATCGATTATCGTGTGGTCGTAAATTCTTTAACGATTTTAAATACGATGTTTCGCGTAATGCGCTAAATTCTGGGGTTAGACTTGTCAAACGCACCTTATAGCTGTGTAAGTATATTTTGGATTCATGACTTACTTCATTTGTAGAAAGAGTAAAATAAGTGTTTCGTTGGTGGGTAATTATCTGTAATTTGTTACGATAAATATAGCTATGGCGACGTATTAATCAACTGTTTCTTGGAAACCTTGCCATTGCGAATACATAATTTACGAGCTTTAGAGCCTAATAAATAATTTCTAATTATTTCTTATATTATTCTTTAATCAACACTAATAATAATAATATTCAATTATTATTCACTAATGAAATTCGTATTTTCTTTTTAAAACTGATTATTCTAATATTTTGAAAATATATTTTTAATTTTTTAAAAGTAAATGTCACGTTCACAAGACATTTCGTTTTATATATTTAAATTCATTCAAACGTCAGCTTTCGATAAACCTTACTGCAAAGTGTATACGGATAGAAACTTTTTAGAAAGCTGAAGAATTTAAAAACAAAGAGCAAAAAGACGTAGACAACATACATCCCAATCATTTTTCATCTTTAGCATCTTCCATAAACCGAACCCTTTATATTCGTTTCTTTAAACAAAATCTAAAAAAAAAAGATTTGACGGGAACCGGTCTCCAAAAATGTTCAAACGTCGCTGCTGCCATGCGAAAGTGAAAAAGAAGTCGTTCATTGTCGCTCGCGCGAAGCTCGTTTTGTTATTTCTGTGTTTTTTCTTTAGTACGTTTCACGACCCGACGTCGTCGACGGCGCCTCGCGGAGTCGAGAGAAAGAACGGAGAAAGTCGATAATACGCGCAAAGTCCGAGCCTCGACTCTCGAAGCTCGTAAAAAAAAAGGTGAAAAAAAAATGAGAAATAAGAAAGCGCCGGTTATGTGCCGCCGCGTGTACGTGCCGAGGCTGGAGAATCGGGGATACTTTTTGTGCTGCGAGCTGCTTTATACGATGGAGATTTTTAATAAACGTTTCTTTGGAAGTGAGGGGAAGCGAGTGTTTTTTTTTGTGGAATTATGTAGAAAAAGGAAGGGGTTTTTGAGGTTGCGTAGTTGTGCTTGGGTTATATTGTTTTTTTGGCTCTGTGATTCGATGAAAATTGGACAACATCGCCAATTATAACAGAAAAGGTGAATGGTTTTCTATGATTTAATTTAATTATAGCTATGCGGTTGACAATTATTCGGTTAATTTTTTTTTAATCTGTTCACACGCATTTATTATATGATTATAGAATATTTATATAATTGTAAAGAGAAGATAATTTTGTAGAAAGTTTGCATATATACGGCGTTACAATCTACAGAAACTTGTTTTGTACATTATATGACATCAATGTATGCACATTACTTCTGCAACCCGACAAACTTGAAAAGATTCTTTGCAAGATATTTTAAACATTGCAGATATTTCAAATGCCTAAATAGCGTTTAATCGTTATAGAATCAAAATAATAGTTGAGTCGAGAATTAGATTAAATGTTTTCCAAAACCAAACCAATAACTTTCTATGCAAACAAACGATTTGTCATTGAGTAAGTCGCCCTACTCTACCTATTTGTATCCAACAATTTTTTCTAATATACAAGCGGGAAAAAAGAAACTCGTGTCACTCGCGCAGCATCAGAATCAGCTGTGCAAATTCCCCGAGCACAGTACATAGGCGAACGGAGAGACGGTCGAGCCGCAGAATTTCGCGAAAACTTTCCCCTCTCGAAAGGAGAGCCGAACTCGAGCCACCCGAATTACACAATATTGTGTAGATAAAGAGTCCAACGTTTCCTGGTTCACGAAGCATCATAAGTAGCGGAGAGAATATTTCGCGGCCGGCGGCGGTGCATCATTATCATCGCTATCCGTCGCACAAAGGAAAGTAAAAGCGACCCGGCATAATATAATTCCCAGTTTGTCCCGTACTCGACTCGCGCACACACACACACACACACAAGCGAGTGTCCCCCCTGTCCATAAAAAGTATTTAGCACTTTCACTTCGAAGCTCTCGCGGGTGATTCTGCGGCCGCGCGACGTCATTCGCACACATTCGCTCTGCGCGCGGACTCTCCTTTTCTTTTTACCTCGATTATAAATTATTCGCGCGCGGAAACCTGTTTTGACGATATATATATACAAGTTTTGACACTCTGTTGCGGGCTGCATTTTCCATGGAAAAGTTTTTGTTTATCGGATAATATGCACGAGATGCAGCGTTTTGGGTTCTCGCCGGGATAGAAACTGGTTTTTTTTTTTTTTTTTTTTTTTGGTAGAACGAGTCGAGGTGAACTATATATCAGTTGTGGATTTTTCGAACAGATGATCCACGTTTTTTCATTGATCATCGCTTGTCCTGATCGTTTGACGTCATTGCCAGCTTCTTTTTTTTTTTATTATATCTGATGTTCAGTTATAACAGTGGCGCGATTTCCTGTTTCTTCTTTATCTGCCTAAAACTGATTTACTTTTATTTCCTTGCACTTGATACGGTGTCATTACAGGTCTACATAATTAATATTTATTATGCATTACTTTTGAAATAGTCGATTTAAAAATCCATTCACAATAAATATTTTATTCAATGAAAAAGCATACCTCCAGGTGAATTCGGTGTCCTTTGAGTTTGTATATATAGCCTCGCAGTGAAATTTCATGAAACATATAAAGGTTGACTTTATGATTCCATAACGAGTCTTGAAGTGTATCTTAAAAGGCTATAATTAAGCTTTTTGCAATGTTCACATGTACATAAATTATAATTTGAAAGAATATTTTATATTTCTTCAGAAATACTGGTGCAACAAAGTTTTTGTTAATTACCTACGTGCTATAAATATGAAACTGGGTAAATTGAAAAAGACTATAAAGAACTACAAAGAACTTGAAAATAGATTTACAACATTATTTGCAATTAATAGTACATTACGCAACTAGTGGGCGAAGGAGATTTTGCTCACGGAGTGTGGAAAGACAAAACATTTTTCCACAGTGAATTTTAAATTAAATTAGCCGAATGAGGAAACGAACTTTTTTCTCGCATATCCACACTTTACATTCATACTTTTCATACAAAAAACGATGTCTTTAAAGTCCACTTTGTTAAAGCTGCTGCGTAAAACCCTTTTTTCTTTCATTTTTTCTGAATTACTTACGGTGCATGCGAATACGGGGAAGTGGCGATAAATAAACGAACGAGACACGATGTCAATTACAAACAATATTCAACATCTAAATACAACCGCGATCGTTTTCTCGCATTTCAACACAACGCAAACTTCTCTCCGTGCTGGCAGACACATAAATTCTTCCTTTTTTGCGCTTCTCGTATTATACATTTCGTAAACGCATTGATCTATTTGCGCTTCGATCGTTACGCCAATAGCCAATAACGTGCGTATATATATCCCGACGGCAATAGTAATTAAAAAGCTCCTTGCCAACATTCATCATTAGCGTCCCGTTGTCGCACGGTTAGACAAAAACAAAATCCTCACCTTCGCCGTGCGGTGGATAAACAGCGTAAATCAGAACGAAAAAGCGATCCGCGTTGGCACATAGCGGCGCGCGTCGAGAAAATTATTATATTCTTCCCCCCGTGGAATTTACGTACGATACGTGCGATTATTTGTATTCGTCAATAATTATTCCGCCTGCTAATGATATGCAATAAGCGATGTCCTGTATAGCATCAACGGGACTCATCTTTCACACGCCGAGGCTTATGGTGATATCTTACGGACTATGAAAGAGGCTGCCACTGGTGTTGTATAGCTGCACTCGAGATCTTTCCTTTCGACCTACTTTTCGAGGATTTCGAAAGTAATAGGCGAGAGGAGGCATTGCACTTGCTTCACTACGGGAATGTATATATATATATAAGTTGTAGGGAGATTCGATATAAGTATACGGACAAAAAGCAATTGGGAGAATCGATGAAAAGGGGACGTATGGATTGTATATTCGAATGGATGTATTATTCGTGCGGGTGAGAGGATACTCGCGTGCATACATCAAAGAAATATCTGTTGCACAAATTTTCTTATTCAATACTTTGCCTCATCTAATAATAAAATCTTATATAATTTGAGTTTCAAAGTGTCTACCTATATACAATAATTTTAAAGCAAGAGATAGTCCCGACATCAGCGCTATACAATCCAAAGAAAATACTCGCATGTACAAACGAATCGTGTGCAGCAAAAGAGCCGCGAAACGTATCATATAGGCGTTTCGGTATGCGTAAAACGCGCCTCGGAGGAGCCGCAGCCGACCTTGCCTCGAGCCTCTTGATACTTTTAATTCATTCCGGTGGGATGGTCGGCGGACAACGAAAAACCAAAATGCCAGGACAGACGAACAAATTCATTGAGCGACTAATGCTTGCTAATACGCCATTCGTCGGCTATGTTCTTCGGGTCACGCGGTTATACGAGCCACCCGCTGCGAATATCGTCTCTCTTTTTCTTTTCTTCTTCCTTTTTTCTGCTTTTAAATGTTTCTTTATGTCAAGTTTAGTGTACCATTCGTCGAGCTTATGCGTCTGTGTTGATGTTTGCTACAGTCTTAAACACGTTCCACGTTTTTAGGTTTAGCATCGCTTATTCACTGGGTTACGTTACTGAACTTTTTCAATGCACTTTCCTGATTTCTGGTCCCCTCTCATTCCTTTATCACAAAGTAAAATAAATATTTGTACAAATATTTGTATTATTCAATACATATAAGTCAACATTGCAAGAAAGAATGTTTAGCTATCTTCCCATTGCAAAATAAACATTATCGAACACGAAGCGTGTATCGCCTATACCTACTCTGTTTTTTACGACGTCTCAAACGGTTTCCTCTAATTTTCATAGTCGTACAGCCGATAGACTCACTCGTACATGTATACATGTATATATACAAGCCTCAGCTCGAGCCTCAGCGCCGCGGCCGTGCGCGTATATAACGCGATGTAAAACACAATGGTGAAAGCAGGCAACAGCGCCGTGGTATAGCGGATATCTTTCCTGTATGTAAGTCAGCGGTCGTTTGTTTTTGTTTTCGATTCGATTGGCAGTTTCTCTTTTCGGAGGACCGATCACGACGACGAGACGCCTCTGTATATATTATATCTTGTACGAGCGACAACATTTTTAAGCTACGAAATGCATCGTAAGGAATCGCTTGGGCAGACGGGTTTTATATAATGTCGAGCGGTGAATTTTATTTAAGCCAAAAATGGAAATGCTCGAGTTTTTGACTATTTTGCGTAAGTTAACGATCTCGTTGGCGATTGATTTTTTTTTTGTGTAAAAGAGACAAGCGTTGGAAAGGGTTCATTTGTTGTATATATGCCTGCAGTTATGCAAGCCTAACGATGCGAATGATTTACGATTATTTATACTGAAATTAATTTCCCGACGCGTCTTATTGCATAAAGCTGAAAGAATATGAAAATAATCCGATGTATTACCATTGTAATTACTGTTTATTAGGACCAAGAAAAAACCATCCGACCGCGTTGGAGATATCATGAAGCCCAAATAAATCTCTAAATAATCAGCCGATTTCAATGTGCGCGACAGCCTTACGAAGTCGTACAGATTCACGATTATAAACTCTGGCCCAGCAGAAAGACCACAGACGAGCTTCAAATACACATTTCCCGTGATGTGCATATCGCGAGACTTGTGTTTCCAATCACGCGCGGGACTCGCGACTTTAAATTTACGACGGCGGAGCTCCGCATAGTCTAATGTTTTTCCTTTACGTGTAAGGATAATGCTTTTTACCTGTATGTGTATATATGTTGAGCTCGTCGCCAATGCCGCAATGTATGAGAATTTGTCCTACACTGATATTTTCGTTAATTGCAGTTGCGTGGAATGGGTGCAGGTCGTTCGATAACGTGAAATAGCTTTTATCGTGACGATGCGCCGAATACGAATTTATTTGCATATTGAATTTTACCATTTCGTTGAAAGTGATTAAAAGGTAATGTTGGTGTTCCATTTTAATAGCTACTTGTACATGCATTCTCAATTAGAGTATATTTTTTCGATTATTTGAATTTGGAACGTGAATGACATTTTTCTGCGCGTTCAAAGCCTTTTGTATAACAAAAATGCCGAGTAATATTTGTGTGTCAGCATCGAAGGACACTTTCAAAGACAAACGATGATATTTTTTCCTTTGGTACAATAACTATTTAAAATTTTCCGTCTGAAATTCTAGTATGGGATGAATGAAACTGTATATTTTTTTCAAAAATATTAAATATTTTACTAGTACTTAAAAAATTTTAAATTTATCCATCATTCTATTAAATATCAAAAAGATAATATAATTAAGATAAATAAATTTGGCAACACGTCCGTATTTTAAACTGCACTTAAAAGGAGTAATAAAATACGGGGACCGGCATTAAAGTTATGCTAAACTATTTTTACTCTATAAAATTAAAAGGAATAATGTTTAACTGACTATACAGGAACCATCAAAATATCTCCGGCGAAATTTTAAATTTTAATCATTCCAACACGTTCGAATCCACTCGAGCCTGACCAAAATCTCCATCCACTCATGTCATCCATGCAGCTTTCATCTAATACGCGAAACTCCGAGACAATAGGACTAATATCACGTGCGACCAGAGATATGAAAAATCCAAACCACCTTATAGCAGCATCTCTCGTGCGTAATCGATGTCGCGCGAGTGCTCATAGCTCCTTTCCTATCTCTTGCGCAACATACAAATTAATATCGTCGATTCCCGCTGTACTTGACCTTGTACAATAATTCGTCAACGTCGACGACTATACGAATGCGCGATGCGTGCGGATAAAAAATGCGCGGCGCGCGAGCTTTTCACGGAAGCTCTTTAAGCATTCAACGCGTCCACGGCAAATCGCGAGATCGCACGTAGCTATATATATATACATGTTTCGTTTTGGATATATCGATCGACGCGACTCTTCTTTTCGACCTTACAGTACCTTGGACGATATGGTGGTTGAACTTGAAGTTCGGAGCGAAGGATATTCTGGCGTGTGCGTGTGTGTGTGTGTGTGTGGTGGGAGCTACGGTTGGATATTTTTTTCCTTTCAAGTTTCGTTGAGCAAATGTTTGGGTTCGCTTTTTGGGTCCTTCATCTTGAGAGTTACGGCGCTCGGTTTCCTTTTGGTCTCGTGTTTTGGGTACACATTGAGATGTTGATTTTCTTAATTTAAAATTTTTAAATTTAAATTTAATAGGTAGTTTGGATTTTTTTTATTGAGTCCAGAGACAATTTTGTTGTATATATATGATATAATATTTAAATTAAATTCACACAAATATAAAAAAATACAAAATCAACTAATAATGTTTTCTGAGAAAACACTATATAAGCGCATCAATTGACCTTACAATCATTCGTCGAGAATGGACTTTTCTGAACGCAATCACCGATAACAAAACTGCATGCAACATTGGATGAAACTGTTTTTGAAAACTCTTTGGAATTCTAGTTTAATTAATTTTGTGTTGTCGTAAACAAATCGTGCAGATTATCTCAAATGAATTTTCATTGTCAAGTGCTTCTGTGTCAAGCATGATTTGTATTATAAAAATGTCAAATTTTTAAAATAATGCAGACGATCAATGTCAAAAGTGTCGTTTCTGTTATAAATGATTGAATCAAAATGTTTCTTATAATAAATAAAAAAAATGTTAATCTTATCTTATGAATTGTTCAAATGATTGTTCAAATTCAATCTTTCAACACTGCATGCATCTATAAAATGCTCGTAAGACATTAAAAGAATTAATTGCATAGGCAATACGTATATATCAATGAGTTAATGAATTTGCGGAATCACTTACTTGAATAGGACGATGATGGAAGCATCAAAGGATTCGTGTCTAATTAGCTGGCGAATAAATTTTTCGACTGCCTAGATTAAATTTTATGTTCATCAAATCACTAAGCTGATTAATAACAGTAATGTAAACTTCTAAACGGTTTTTACGAAACATCATATTTTAATCTCAGTTCGATACTCTCCATTGACCTAATGTCATATCAACGTATCACCCGAGGTGCATTCAAGAATGCAACATCAGTATCTCGGTGCATCAACCTCAGCCGAGTACAAATGCAAGCCTCGTGAAAAATGCATACAATATCCTTGCAAAACACGGAAACCCAGCGGAAGTCTCACTGCTGCGGCTTACAAATATTTTCGTTGAAACTTTCAACGGGCGCATACTTAACCTTGTATGTGTACATCCAACTCGTATATCCACAGCATGGAGAATTGTGTATATATCATTCGCTTCATACGTGCCCAAAAAGTATAAGCGCTCGATTGTCGTTTATTTGCCTCGTCGCGTCTTCGGCGCAAGGAAAACCCGAAGAACTTGAAAATCCCGACCGTAGGAATAGTCTAGCGAGTTTTGTTTTTCCTTGAAATGAGCGCTTGAGAAATTCTGGATATTTCATTATTTTGTTGAATTACTGGAAGAAACTCTTGCCTATAATGGAGCTACTAGTTTTAAACTAGGTTTTAATAATACATGTGTCCTCTTGTTTGAGAAAATATAAATTTACAAAATTTTATTGTATGCAGACTCGATGAGGTTGTATTGCTTTTGAAGTTCTAGCATTGAATTCAAGTTTAATTTATTACCAATAGCAAAACGTATAAAAGACACACAACGTATTTACGTTTTTTCGAAAAGCGTAAGGTCAAGGCGATTGCGCACATTAATTACGGAGAAAAAATGTTCTGTTTACTTCTTGGCGACATGGATATTGTTCACCCAGTAGAGAATGCAGATACACATTATTCATTCTAAAATGTATCGATACAAGTAGCAGGAAGTTATTGGATCAATTATGCTTCTTGGGCTGTTTGTTTCAATATCGTGTTTTAAAACCACTTGTACTTTTTGATATCGTTTTATTAATCCTAATTAAGCTGTAATATTACTATTCTGAGAAGTGATTCTGATAGTGATTATATAGCGATACTACTTAAGTGATATCGTTTGCGATAGTGGTAAAACAGGTTCGCATACTGAGGTATTGCTATTTCCCCTTAAACAGATTTTTCGGTTAATTTATTTAAGTCAATAAGTGTATTATTTTATTTCTATAAGAAAATCGTTAACAAAATAAGAGAAAAAAGTTTTATTTAATAAATAACGATTGTTTTGCATAACATCTATAAAATGGGGAGTAAATAAAAGCAATTGGAAAAACAAAATTGATAAGATTTGCTTTTACTTCGAGACAGTTCTAGCAGTTGTAATTGATAATACGCAATATGTTTTATTTGGTTTGTAATATTTTTATTTGAACTTAAATTACATCATTCATTTTTTCAAGATTTTCCTAGTAAGCAGTTTGCTTTGCTCTACTGTAGCATAATAACGAAGAGTAAAGAGTCAGCGAAGCAAGGGAGAAAAGTTACATGAGCTAAAATTCAACTCACTCACCAGTGTCGGGCAATATTTTATATTATGATAGTCTAAAAATCATGTCAAACTTTTTATGCAATTTTTAGGTTAGAGAAATATAAGGTAGTATTTTAATTACTACTAATAAATTACTATTCATTTTTCTAGTCTGATTTATGTATATAAGCTTAATTCACTAAATTATTTAGTGTTACATCATACAAATAATTAGCACGACTTCAGGATTGATTGAGACAAATGAAAGGTACAATATTTTGATGTTGATGTGTTGATTATTTGTTTGTATATTATTATACATTTAGACTAAGAGATTAATTATTACTGCATAAAAGATTAATTAATCAATACAAACATTTTAAATACGTGATTCGTCTGAATTGATAAACAATATCTGAACGGTTTCATCCTTTATGCCAATTTCCACGTGTAGTATGAAACTCGAGATGAAACTATACACAGATTATAACATTTCCCTTAACTTAAAAAATGTTTTTCACCAAGAAGATTCTCTTGACCCGAAAGATTTTTGTTTTTCTTCCAATTTTTAATTTATACAGTAAAGTTCTTAAACAAAAAAGTAATAATTCTACTATGAAATAAGTTTAGATAAATAAATTACTGTCTTTAGGCTTACATAGAGGTCGAGGCATAAAGCCCAAATATATTATTTATGCCTCGACTTCTGTGCAGGCCTTTATTTTTATAAAAGAAAATGTTTTTTACACCTCAAATGGATCTACCTCTTGAGTGTAATTCAATTCTTACTATTTATATATTTTTGCTTCACACGATTGTCAATTATGCTTGAAAAATTCATTTCTCCAAGTGCAGAGTGTTTATTTTGTTAGCATGTTCGTATCAACCTTCTAATACATATTCACCGTACGGTCATTTACTTAACGGCCGCTAATGACCTTAAGCCTTTCTGCAACATGCGACGCAACTTTCAACTTACCAAACAAGGTGCAAGCGCGTCAATAAAGTCGAGTACGATGAGCCTGCCAAAATGGTGGGGCGACGCGAAAATACATTTTTCTTCCTTAATTGTTATGCGAGTCTCGATTGATGTGCGAGAGAGATAAACAATGGACTGTCAAATTTTAACGACCGACCACGACCACGACGACTTTTAGTTTACTCTTTTTTATCGCGATCGAAAATAACAGTATGCGCTTAATGGCGCTTTGCGAATATGGTTCGTTTCACATTTAGCAAACGGTTCTTTTTGCAACAATAGTATATTCTTGCTATATTGAAAAGATTATTTCTTTAAATAATTTAAAGTTTATTATTTTTGCATGAGAAAATTGATTTTATTTCTCAGAAAATACTTTTAAATTTATTTGACATGAATAATAATTTATCTTTTGGTGTAATTAGTTGAAGATATAAATTTTTGTTGATTTATACGTATGGAAACATTTAATTCATCGGTGGTTACTTTAAATGCTAGATTGTTCTTCGTTCATCATCTTTTGGCATAAAAAAAAATTAATAAATCAGGTTTTTAATTATTATTTTAATTATTTTTACTCGCGGCCTCGCTCGAGGCACCATTAAAAAAGAATGACTCTTGTAGCAAATTTAATCAATTATGTACACGAGAATTTTTTTAATCTTTTTAATTCATTTGTTGATAAGTCAAGTAATAATGAATAAACATAAATTATTGTTATAATCCATCCAACTTACAAGTTACATATCCACTTGTAACCGATAAACCGTGATCCGATTATAACATATTTTAATCTAAAATTGCTCTAATCAATTAAATTTGATACTAAATTACGCAACTTTTAATTGTATAATCGTTCTTTTACATAATTATTACAGATTTTTCCGTCCAATGTATTCACCAATACTCTGCGATAATTTAAGCACCATTTTCATATTGATTGCATATAACGCGGCTGGAGTAAATAACGAATTAAAGTTTTACTTCTAGTAAATCGCCAAAATGGACAATTGTAATTAATTGGTCATAGTTTCTCTCAATTTTTACTTTATACCCGGATGCAGAAAATGGCAAGATCAAATTTGCGATACGCGCCGATGATGCGCAAGCCGCTGTCGAGTGGGACTTGAGGAAAAAGTGCGCGTTATCGTATTACGATAAAATATTCGCTCGTAGAAAGAGAGAGCAAGGGTCAGAAAAATACCTAAGTTTCGCTTCTAAGGGGCTAAGAGGAAAAGTTAATGATTTTTGTAAAAATTTTTTACTCCGTACGAATTTGTTAAGTTTATTGTAAATCTTTGAATCTTTTATGTACTTCTGTAAGTAGTATATTAATAATTTCATAAAACGTTACAATTGTTTGTACGCATATGTATTAACATCTATAACATTAGCGATTAAGTAACTATGAGTATATATCTATCTAGTAACTTTTGGAACCGTAAATTATAAATATCATTATAGTTTTATAAAATTATAAAATAAATTAAACATTTCTTAACTTCATATTAGCGATATATTTATTATCGTTCGTCAAATATGAATTTTTATAAGCGCGTCTAACTTTGACAAGATGCAATTTGTATAATCGTCTTGAAAAAAATGCTGCTATCAGGGATAATATTTATCCATAATTAATATGTCTGCAGATAATTTATCACTCAAAGTAACGAAAAAGGATTACGTTATACATCGTTAAATGCACTAAAATTCGTATTAAAACATGATCAATAATCATGATTTTAAACAATGCACAAAATGTATCAACTGAGTTCTCATCTCTCGAAGACTCTGGATCGTTCTGATCAAGTCACACGTCACACGTGATAAATTTGCAACAACAAAAAACACGCCATGATAGCCAAGACATACACGTGCGCTTGGTCCCCACTGAGAGACGCAGTTCATTGACACCTCGTTATAATATGTTGTCCACTATACAGATTGTCGAAAATTTCGCAACTACTTTCTTGTTTTGCGCGATTGTATATCGCGCGCATTGTCAAGGTTAGCTCGTGCACCGCCTCTAAGTCTTGCGTCCCTAATATAGCTATAGCTGCTGAAGGCGAAGTGTCATAATCGTCAATATAGCGTGAATCATGTGTCGTAACGAAATATGTATGATGAGAATTTTCTTTCTATCCTTTTTTTAATTTTACACACTTTTACGGAACGCGCAACGCGCCGCTTGCGTGTTTCGTTGAAGAAAACTGTTTTTGCCGTTTATGTGTTGTCGTGCGGTTTTAATTAAGATCTGGCATTAATAAGTAGTTGTGATGAAACTGAGTGTTAGTCTTATTAGCTGAGCAGTAATATAATTATACATAATTATTGTTTTTTATTCACTGATATATTTTGTAACTGCACCAAATATGAGCTTGAGTATATAATTATTAATAAAAGCACATTCTTAATCATTAATTCCTGTTTTTAACAAATTATAAAATAATTGAAACTATTGTGAAAGATGTATGTAGAAAATGTTTTATGTAGAATAATTGTAAACAGAAAATTATTTAGATTTCCTCTGGGGTCTGATAACATTCTTGTACAGTACGTATACATATAATAATTCTATCAACAAAATAGTACATTATACAACGGGTACGGAAAGTCTTTATTTACGAAACGAAAGAATTACGGCCCGAGCCGAAGGCGAGGGCTATAACGAGTGAAGTAAAAAAGCCTTTACGTACCAGTTTCATACCGTATTTTATAGTACGAGTTGCCGAAAACAAGCAACGAAGTTGCGATTTTTAGGTTAGTGTGCTATAAAATTAAATTTCAAACTTGTGATATAGATAAACTTACACTGTACCAACAGTGATATGCAAGAAATATCAGTTAATATTTATAAGCTGTAATAAATAAAAACTTAGTTCTGGCATTTTTTTAATTCGACGATATTAGATTAATTAAATATAATTTATTGCGTTAATAATAAACATGATTCGCATAAGAATTTTCTATCAGAGTTTATTTGTACGATTCTTCTATAAGCATTTGGTGTAATTTCACAAAATATGATTTACTTTGAAATATATATTAAGTTTACAGATATAAACTGATTATTACTTAATTTTATGAAAATACTGAAAATACTGAAATAATTGAAAATATTTTCTTTATAAGTTTTATTTAATGGTGTAGACATATTTAGTTAGTATCTTCTATCAATATGTACACGAAACATTAATCCTAAATTATATATTCATTCATCTTAAAGCTGAGAAAAAAAATCGAATAACAGCATCTGGCACCCAACGATGCAGTAATAATGGCCATTCTAATTACTAGTAAATAATTAATGTTAGTATAATTTACAATATATTTTTATATTTTTATATTAATATATTTTACAAGCAGCAAACAAATACTTTATGGTATTATCGATAAATCACGTACATAATATGATATTGCAATTTATTAACGACTATTACCTTAATAATAATTGACTTTTCAAATTAAGATTAAATAAAATTTGATCGTATGCCTTTTTTTTAATTTTAAAGTTTTTATAAACTATTATAATAGCAAAATGAAAATTTTTAGTGAGAATAAACATTTATAAATTGCATTTAACAAATATATATTTTTATAAGAAAGTTACTAAAAAACATGAATTTCTCGCAATTACTTCATAAATTAAATAAATTCTTTTTGCAACTTAAGATAAGTAAAGTTTTACATTTACTTTGATATAGAACTGGGTTACATTCACTAAAATGTTTGTATTGTTTAAAATAAATGTGTGTTTATTGATCCAAGGATTGTTACAAAATTATAGTTTCTAAGAAACTCTATGTAATCGGTTTCAGGATCGGTACAGTAATTATCGAATATATATTATTTAATATTACTTAATTATCGAACATATATATTATTGTACACATAGAACTCTGTTCTCAAGATGATTTCAATGATTGCTTAGTGTAGGTAAATCATCTGGAGTGCAAAAGTATGCTATCCTGTTTAGTACAGGTTCTGGTAAGTGCCATCCAAACGCCGCATGCAGATATTCCTCCATGTTCAATTGTGATTCCATAATCGGTTCTGCCTTCTTAATTTTACGGTCCAAGTCCGTACCATATACCAGAAATAAGCTTCTGGAATCTTCACAAGTGTATGCCCTTTTAAAATCCGGATCTCTTAATAGTGGTACCAATTTAGTCTCGTGCTTCGAGAAAATATAATAAAAGGATATGTTATTGTGGACTTTGAAAGTCTTCATTCGCTTTATCTCCTGAATGCATTGTTCATAAAAAAATCGCAGATTTTCATCCGTCCGTATAGCTTGCATATCCTCCTCTGCGACAATCCTGCCGCACTCGATGGCCTTTACCATTTGTTTGACCATCATCTTTGCACTCGGTGAGCTTCTGTTTTCGATCATGAAGAATGGCGTTCGAGCACGAATTTTGTCTTTGACCGTGAGGTCAGCTCCGCTTTCCACGAGCATGCGTATCTTGATCTCCGACTCTTTCATGCAGGCCATGTGCAGAGCCGTTCGGCCCTTCAGAGTTCTATGATTCACGTCCGCTCCTTTGGACAGGAGTAGTTTTATGATCGACGGGCTGCCGTACTTGACTGCCAAGTCCAAAGGCGCATGACCAAAATTGGATATTGCATTTACGTTCGCACCCTCGTCCACCAGTAGTCTCGCTATCTTTTCATTGGCGGTGCTAATTGCTGTGTGCAGGGGAGATACCTGGTACACGTCGTCAATGTCGTTGATATCTGCCCCGTGCCCGATTATCAGCTCCACCACGAACGGTTCGCACCGCGCGAGCAAGGCCATATGCAGTAGGCTCGTACCTATGGTACAATGTGTATTCACGTCCGCGCCATGAGAAATCAGCAGTTCCATCATACGTTTGTCGCGTTTTATAGCCGCCGTGTGTAGGTATATCGCTTCAAATTCTTTTTCAGGGGTGCGAACTATTTCGCGTAGTCCGGCCCCGGCTTGAATTAAGAGTTCAGCTGCCTCGTGGTGACCCTCGTTTACGGCTTCCCATAGAGGTGAGAACGCCTGCGTGTAATACAGCCTGTATTATGAAATCAAATTATAAGGTCTTGCACAGCAATATTGTCATTACATCTCGTATTCGCTATGAGTACATCTCACACAAACAAAACCGAACAAAACGCTTAAGGTTGTGTTGTTGTATACTTCCGGGCTCTCTGAGAAATAACAGCCATACGCACATATACGTACACGATACGTATACATATTAAATTATTGTCAACGATGGAAAGCGCAATATATGTGGCTTAAAAAAATATTTTAAGTAAAAACAAAAGAATATCACTGTTACGACGAACAGGTAACTTAACAAGAAAAATAAGTTTATACCACTCTAACTTAAAAATCGCAAGTTTGAGATGATATTTAGACTCTCGCGGTATAAAAGTACTGTTCCTTTTGACGTTATTTCGTATAATAATATATAAGTGACTTATACTTACTGCTCTGGGAGATTTGGGTTAGCGTCATGTTCTAGTAGAAGCTTCACCATTTTTAGATCGTTGCTCTTCACAGCAATAATAAGCAGCGTTGTATCGTCTTCCAGACATTGATTCACATGAATTCCGGGCTCGTTCAGAAGTTTTCTAGTCAGTTCTAAATGGCCGAATTTGACCGCCACAGCTAGTCGAACATTTATATTTTCTTTGCAATTTTGGTTCTTGTCCATCGTGAGAAATTGCTTTATTTGTGCAGACTGTAGATTTTAAGATGCGCTAAAGTAAACGTGTCGACGCCGATTCAAACTTACAAATAAAGTATTTGATAATAGACTGTACTCTGTATATGTATGCGATCCCTTCAAGGTTTGTTTTGTAACTGTCCACAATGAGGGCGATACAGGCATGCTTATATACGCTATATGCAGGTATACAGGTCATAAGTAGTCAGGTATAAAAATGTCATGATTAGGCAGGTAGTGCGTTAGGAACCGACCAAAATCTTTTTATATAAATTTTGAGACATTATTTTACAAAAGGTTTCATAAATTTAATTAAACAAGCAATGATCTTGTAAGAATTACAACACGTGAAATTTTATTACAGATGCAAAAATGTTGTTATTACTTTTTAAAAGCGTTAAATAGCCAAAATTAATAAAAAAAGACTTTAAAAGGTACATGGAGCTCCGATCGAACTGAAAAGCACTCTTAAGAACGTTCACGGAAAAATCAATTATAGACTAATTTTCTTGAAATTGAACATAAACGTTCTCTATGACCTGCTTTATGCATAGCCATTTTTCAAAATAGGGGCACCGTACCAAATTTTGAGATATCGAAGTCAGAAGTTGCGGCTTTTAACACAGGATTCCTATACTGAGCCGTTTTACACGATGTTTTTTAAGTTTTTCCGCGTCAAATAGCAATTGATTTTTACCAAAAACTAGTATGTCATACTAGACTTAAAAAGGAATAGATTCACATAAAAATTATCAGGGCTTGCTGTACCAATTTCAAAGATACTGCAATTCAAAGATATGTTATAATGTTACAAGTATATCTATATTGCGGTACAGTTGTACAAAAGTATACGATGCACTAAGTTTTTTCTATATTTATATGAATTTTACACTGTTTACTATTATTTTAGTATTTTGTGTTACATAATTAATAGATTTTATTAACAACCATGCAAATTAACGATGACTTGTAAAGAGAATTAAACTTTTTGGTTGTACGGCTCCGTGAACGTCCTTAAGGGGAGAACAGAGTGTCCCCCCCTCCTCAATATTTTGTATTTCCGAGTTTAAAAAACAACGATAACTCTAATAAGCCTCATCTTGCACAGCATGATTAATTATATCAAGCACTATGGCGTTCAAATCTGGATATTACTCAAAATTATAAATAAAAAAAGGTACATGCAGAAATAGGCATGTCCATAATTTTGAGATTAACATTCAATGAATACACACCCCTTACTAGTTTCAAACTTGTGTAAAAACGATTAATCACATCTACTTGAAATAGCACAGGATAATTTATTATTTTGAGAACCATGGCGATAAAGTCCAAGTATTCATTTTTATAATTAATAGAAAAAGATATTATCGAATAAAAAAAAACATTTATAGCTCCGACCTCCCCTTAAGCGACTAGAATGGAGAAAAGTGGAACTCGTTATGAACCCAAAAATAATAGCTGTGTACATTGTCAAGGAGAGTCCACATCCTCCAGGTCACGGATTTTGCTGAAACTTAAGTGTCAATGGGCCCTACAGACCAAAGTAAGGCCCATATTGTTAAAATACATGAAAAATCATGGTCGTTTTTAAACCTTTATTGTATGGCGAATATACATTGTAGAAAATGTTATACATAAGATTTCAAAAGTACAGATAATAAGTTTTTATTTGCATTTTAGAGCAAGTTATTAGCATTTTTCGTTTCAAAGTTATGAACGATCGAAAATTGAGTTAATTTTGGACGCATTTTTCAACTGAAATAAACGCTAAATTTTAAGGCCCAAAAATTAACTGAATTTTCTATCTCTCATAATTTTTGAATGAAAAGTGCTAATAACTCGTTCTAAAATGCAAATGAAAGCTTATTGTCTGTACTTTTGATACCTCCTTTGTAACATATTCTACAATGTATATTCGCCTTACAATAAAGGTTTAAAGACAACCCTGATTTTTAATGTATTTTAATAATATGGACCTAAGTTATCCTCTAGGGCCCATTGGCACTAGCGCCAAGATATGTAGTGTCTCATATTTTATTCCAAAGAACGTCTATGTTAAGTTTCAGCAAAATTCGTGACTCGGAGGGTTTGGACTCTCTTTGTGAGGAAAAAGTTCGGTTACCTCTGTCACTGACGTGTTTACCTAATTTTTTGGTTGTCTGCGGCGCCCTTCCCAAGCAACTCTCGCCTTTTGCCCATTTAAGGGGATAATAATAAGTAAGCAACATTAAATAGTCAAAGATTTTTCTACATACTTTTCTGTCCGATTGGCAGGGTTTAAGTATAAATGAAAAGAAAGTAATATAACCCTCGGTCATGCATTAAAACTTTGACGCACTCTATGATGTAAAGGCGGTGCTTCTTAGATAAGCATTTTTTTAAATATAAAATTATTTTTCGTTGTTCGTATAATTTTTAAAACTGTATTTTTTGTGGTTGGAATTCCTTTTTCCCTTTTATCTCAAGAACTGCTCTTATACAAAAAGGACCAAATTTTTTGGCATTCCGAGAAGAAATCCACATTTCGATATCTATACATAAATATAATTCTTAAGAATCTTATGTTTGAAGTTAGAATTTGTTTTTCGCATTTATCTTGTAATCGGTTGAAGCTAGAGCGAAACGGACGAAATGTTTTGGTTTTCTAAAGGAGAATTAACTTTTCGTTTCTATAGGTATATTATTGTACTTATAAAACTGTATTTTTTGAGGTTAGAATTATATTTTCGCTTTCATTTGGAAAAGTGCTCTAGAAAAAGGGCAAAGTTTTTTGGCATTCCTAGGAGGAATCGACTTTTCGACAATAGGAAACTAGGATTATTTTCATGAAAGCGAACTTCTTAAGCCTAAATCAAGGCTTTTTCAAATAATTAATTCTTACTTTAATAGCAAATTGAAAAAATGATGACGGTATCTAGGGGATGACCCCTCTGATAGTTTCATTAACAGATTGTCTCCACGCTACTCGCAATATCTATATTCCTAGATCGATAAATTGTGTCGCTTTACATGCCAAGTGGTCACCTATTCATGGACGTCGTAATATCGAACATAGAAATGTTTTTCTCGGCGCAGGCAAAAAGGAAATAGCGGATTATGTTTCGGCGGCTCATCATGATGTGTAGCCGGACTTGGGAGTCAAATCACGGAGAGCCAAGCAGATATCAGTCGCTCATATATATGCGACGCGCACAGCCTGGGCATTTATTATTTTTTTTTGCTTTTATATGAATCATTGCGGAGAGCACGTGTCTTCGTAACATGTACCGCGAGCTATGATATTATATTCGCGACGAGCTTTGACCTGTTTCCTCTCTCTTTTTCATTTGTTTTTTCCATTGTTCTTTGTCGTTTTTCTCTTCCTGCATTAAAAGGCTAGGGATTCCACAGTTTTTTTACGCTCGGGAAAATCCATCATACTAAACTTTTGTTTCTCTTATTCTGTAGAGGTTAATGATAATTTTTGGTTATGATGGGCGACATGAATCGTTGATTACAATTGTACGTCTTATAAATTCCAGTTTGGTCGAATAATTAGTAGTGAAGAGGTGACCACTTGACCTTGGCTGATTTAAAATTTATATAGTCACTTTTTGTCTGGGACATTTGAACATTTGCATTATTTCATATCTTCTGCGTAAGCTGAAATTGTCTTTATGTAATATCAATATACAAGATTAATAAAATGACCAAAACATGGTCAGTCATACGATAACAATTATGATGTATCGCAAAATGGATAATTTGAAAATTACGAGCTTTAATCGAGATATTGAATATCGGGCTTCATGACACGTGGGTAATGGAGTTTTACCGAGTTTCCTTATGAAAAGCTCGAGCCCGCCACGCAATTTATTGATTATTATTAGCAAGCATAACAAGTCATTCTGGATATCTGAAAGACCATAACATTTTCAAACGTGTACATACGCGTATACACACAGATATGTATTTCTATCGGACTCACCCATATGCGCATAACATAAATTGTTCCGCTATTCGATATAGATAAGCCGACGACTATTTTTACAGGCTTTCGTCATCTAAATTACATTTAAATTACGCGTAGCAATATAAAAACAAATAGCAACAAGTACGATTACACTTACGCTTGCAAGTGAGTCAATGTTTAAACGGCTCAAATTTGTTGCCGTACAGAAACGAAGCAACAACAGTGAAAACCCAGCATATATATGCATAAATTTATTTTCAATGCATTAATAAAAATGGCTTAAATTAAAATACAGCGCTACCGCCTAAATTGAATAAATCGAACTTCTTTTTAACAGGTGTGATGCATTCCCCATGCATCACACTAAAACAATTCGGTCTACGTAACACCAATGGCTCGCGCACTCTTGAACTCGAAACATTGCACTGCACACACATACCTATACACATAATGTATCGCACACGAGCTCTTCATCTCTCGTATCATCCTTGAACGACTCGAAAAGATTCTGTCATTTTTCTGCTTTCGACTTACACAGGCAGATCAGCGCAAAGTTTATCGTTCGCCTCGCTCGTTTATTACATATACGCGAGGCACTAATACACACAGAGACGCGCTCTCTGTCGCGCTCACCCACCGGACATTTATATACGTTACAATCGCGGCGGCGCTTCTTACACTATATCGGCGCGGCTCGAGTCGACGGAGCCGCAGTGTTACCGCGAGCGTGAGCTCCTTCACTTCGCAACTCGCTCTCTTTTCTAATATAAGTAACTTCTTTTTTTTGCCCACGTTGCGGTGAGCTCCGCTTGGTTCGTTCTTTTTATATATATACGATCGGGTTCTCGGTGCCGGACACACACGCACACGCGTTTGTTGGTTTGGCTTTTGTTTATTTGTTGTGGTGTGAGGTTTTGGGCCGGCCGTACTTGTTTTCCCAGCTGATCTTACTCATTCAAGGTTGGTTTTGCATTTTTTGAAAATAATGAAAATTTGTGTGTATTTTGTTGTGCGATGTTTCGAGGCTTGATATTACTGCGACGAGAAGAATCGTGTAGTTTCGTTGAGATTTTTACGATTTTTAAAGTGACTTTTTAGCCTGGCTACTTTGAGAGAGTAGTCAATGGTTGAAGAATGTCAGTGGTTGTTAAAATTTGCTGAGGACTTATGACGAAACGGACACTGGCTACCGAGTCATTCCGTAAAACTGGTACGAAAATTTAAGTGGACGATGCAGGAGATCGTGAAAAAGCATATATAATTGCGGGCAAAGATGTTGCGGTCGTATATTCAGAGAAAAATATTTTTCTACCGTACAAGTGGCAGGGAAATGTGAAATTTCTTTTTAATAGATTATGGCAGTTAAATGAGTCGACGCTCAAAGTGCATGGAAGCTTAATGAAATTCAGAATGAACAGTTCACGCTCAGCTGCAATGTAGATGTAATTCCGAATTCTGACATTCGGTTAGGCGCTGAAATTTATTTTTAATTTTTCAAAATTGGCATTAGCATATTGATTAATGAAAAAATATCAGTATGTATACGCGAGCAAATAAGACAATGATTTTCTTTATAGATTTTATGAATGACTTGTGAGATTACGTGTGATTCTAGATGGCAGATAACGGCATTTCTCATGTACAATTATTGTACGCGTTGATCAAGATTCAAGTGATACAGTATCCTCAATTCAAGTCTTAAAGGTTTAAGAAAAAATAGATTTATCATCCGTCATAGAAACATGTAGTATAAATAAATCTGAAATTCGGTTAATAACTTAGGTAACACAAGAAGAAAACGGTCAAGGACAACTCGTCCAAGTTTCTATCAGCATTCGTTTATATCAATTTGGCACATTTCACATCTTCAATTTATTTATCATATTATTGATAGCTTCTATCCAGAACTCGTAAAATCTGTAGGGTTTTGTAAACGGAGTAAAAAAAATAAATCTGAGCTGGTGTCCAAATTACGTCACGCGCGACAACATTGACATTGTCTCCTCGCATTATACGATCCGCGAAATTCATACTCTCGCTTATCCACTTGCGCATTATATACCCTTTCATTAAAGTCAGATATTCGCCAAGATTCATTTTTCGTGCACTAACCAGGAAATCACACACTCACGCCGCTCATTACGTTCTCGGCACTTATTCGTTATATTATTACCCGTCATTCATTACCCAGAGATTTATTAGATCCATCAATTCGATATCTATAAGCGACGATCCGACGATTACCGAATAGAACAATTAAACTACCCTATCAAGCAGTCAGCATTTTTCTATATAACGCTCGATATCCTTGAGATGCAGCAGAATTTAATTGAGTATGACTTGTAAATGATGTGCCAACTTATAACCTTTGACATCGCTTACAAATTGCGTCCATTTCGAACGAAAGAATAAAAAAAATTACAATCAGCCAACAATTATTATCTTGAAAAGAAGCAGTATCGGGCGAACGGGATAAAAAGCATCCTCCTATATACGTTCGCGGTATCTGTGTGCAGCGAACACAAAAAGACCCGTGCGCACATTTTATTCGTTTTATATACCATTCTTTTTTTTTTTCTCTCTTTCGACTCGTTACATTAGATATACATGCAGTGTCTGTGCTAGATTGCGCAATCGTGGTTCCATTATTCACAAAGACAGTAAAGCACCGCCTGCTGGATACCGCGCGCGCCAATGACAGCATGACGGTAATGAAAGCGCCTTAGCGTGACACTCGTATTATTATACACTCTTGTGTTATAATCGTCGATTCTCCCGTAAGAAATGAAGACTGGTGAACGAAGTAAATTAGCGGTTGGTTTTCGGTTAGAAATGCGCGAGCCTTGGCTCATTCGTGTTTTTTTTTCTTCTCGTGATGGAGATTGTAGGTTAGGGTTTTTTTTACCGGAGAACGTGGCTGTTTGTTTCCTTTTTTGGTTTATAGTTGCGAATGGTGCGTTGAGTGAAGTGAATCGCTGTACGCAGTCTAAAGACAAATGTTATTTTTAATGGTATTATCAGTTATTATCTTAGAATTTTGTTTGCAATACTTGTTGCAAGTTCCATTTTATCGCGATTCGATAATCAATAGTTATATATCTATATATTAGAATTCTTTTTTGTCAATTCTTTGATAAGATCTCGGGATGAGTCAGACTCTATTGTATAAAAATTTAAATAAAACAGTTAACTGGTTAGTGGTTAAGGAAAACATCTAATAAATGACTAATTAAAGAGTTTCTTGAAAAAATTATTTTTTATTCAAAACCTGATAATATTTGCACAATTTAGTTGATGAAAATTCTAATTCTATACTTATAACGAGAAGTAAAAACGCAATTCTTTTTTGGTCTAACAGCTGGAACATAATGCAGTTTTATCGTATTTACGTATTTAAAAAAACTTTCTAATTTTCTCCTTTTAAAAAAAAAAAGATCTTTTGTCGCAAGTAAAAAAAAAAGAATACTCTTAAGACAAAAAAGTAGTTGGACATACGTATGATATACATGAGCACGTGTCAAAAATGCCAACAATCTTGAATATGTAATAATGTATATAAAATGTCCGAGATTCGAGATCTAGATTTGGGATAAAACACAGCGTCGCGGGGAAGTTAACTGTAAGCAAGAAGAAACTATTTCGAGTCGTCGAACTGTAATCGAGTTGTGAAACAGTGTGTCCTTGACTCAGTGTGATAAAACGAGATCGAGTCACTTGGACTTTGATGTCTGAAACACGTAGTACAATATCGCTCTTGCCGATCGATCTCTTTCCTGCCTATATCAATCACCGGGGTTAGTCTAATTTTTCAGATGCCATTGTTGTAAAATCTCGTGACACCTCGCGATTACGCTGATGAACAGTTTACTGAATTGAGGAATATACGAGTGAAAACCCCTTTTTGTCCCTATTTAAAAAAAATATAACATTAATTTAAAGTAATATTTTTTTCAATATAACTACTCGCGTGTGCGATATCTATAAAGGTCAAACATTGTGTTGTGCTGTCGATTATGCGGATCTGATAAATTCATACGCTGGTCAAGTTTTAGAAAATTAAATTTTAATGTATGATCGTTACATAAGAATCTATAGTGACAGCAATAGCCTCGTATTTCAGTATTTTATTTATTATTGTTTTACGTCAACCGATATTCTTCTTACTTTTTTATTGCGATCGTCTAATGAAAATTGATGGTAAATGTAATTTAAATTTTTTTCAAAAATATTGTAAGCTAAAGGTCACCTTTCCGAATCACGTAGACTATATCTTTAAAGGGATTATATCTATACGTTTTGACAATGTCAAAGACGGCATACCAGAACTATCAGTTCTCAATCTTTGTTCGAAGAAAATCAAGTCAAGCATCAATAATGATATTTTCTACAACTATTACGTATTAGATAATAAGATTTAGATATATTTAGATAATAAGAAACTTCTGCGTCATTCTTTATAATTTTTTACGATCGAAAATAAGTTCGCGCTATACAACTTATCCCAACCTCTCTAATTTCTGTTTTCAGTGACGCTAAGCAGAGAACACATTCACTACATTATGGCCTATTCCTACACGTGATCGGCTGCACTCTCTACATGGTCGACTGACAAGAGACGGTCTTATCAACCAGAGTCACGGAAATACGAGTGTTGCACCCAGGTGGTGGTGTGACGTCGAGTTGCAGGAGAATCTGCTTAGCTATAATTGCGAGTGTGACTCGGGCGTGACCGACCGAATCGACGACGAAAATGGCCAGCAATTCGACTCACTGCTCGCCATCGCGATCCTCCCTGAGCTGCTGCCAAGTCGACAACAGCAGCCAGAATGACGTACACGAGGTCTGCAGCAATGGCAATACACAAGACAACAACAATTACTTTAAGCAGGAGAAGCATCAGTTTCCTAAAAGGCCGGAGATCGATCTCCAGTTTAGAAATATCAGTTTTCGGGTCAAATCATGGACCATAAGGAATCTTAAACCAGGTTAGTTCTCGTTTTATTTTACATGCTGCTCTTTGGGGGTTGACGGTTCAATGCGGTCATTAAAATAGTGCTTGATAATAACTGATTTTGTTCAGTTGAAAGTAATGTAATCAATAATTTGTTTTATTACTGATCAATATTTGATTGGTCATAATATTGGCAATAAATTATAATATTGCAAACATCGAAATAAGTTGCATAAGTTAATTTTATGGCTACGAAAGTACGTTGCTTTCGATATTAAAATGAATTGAATGGGACTACCTTATTTCGTGTCATTATAGAGTTAAATAACAATACGAATAATAAGTAAAGTAAGTTTTCTTCAACAGCTTTTTTGATTCGAAGGTAGACTTACATTTTTCTAATACTAATGGATACCAGTACGTATAAATTATTCAAAGTGTGCAGTAAAAGTATAAATTTCAAAGCACTTTCTCCAACGATTGGTCAATGACCTGCAACTGAGTTTATTCACTAAGATAGTCCAGAATTTGAATGATCAATTAATCAAAATCGATTAACCATTAATAAAACATTTTTTTACTATATTGATGTTTAAAATATAATCGATAATAATCGGCCTATTCGATTAACAAATAATTATAGTCGATTATTTATAGTTTAAAAACAAGAATGAAAATTGCCAATAGTAGCTGACCATCAGAAAAAGCTAATAACTTTATAAGAAATATAAAGTGCATAAAAATTTACGTTATCATCCCATAATAGTGCTTTTCACTTTCGTCGGGATTATAATATCCCAAAGCTTTAATAAGATTCTCAGTTGAGTTCTCAATATGCACAATAACATTAGCATCTATTCTATAAATACAACATAACACATAAAAAAGTGTGTTTCATTCTCGCATACCCAGTCGAGGCGCGTAGTGTTTAGAGGCATTGATCCTGTCGACTATGCTGTGTATCTACAATTTAGAATGAGATTATTTATGGCTCCTGCAAACAACCGAATTCGGTGCAATAGCCGTAAAGAGGAGGAATTCGTTGATGAAAAAAAAGTAGCATAAGATTACTCGTGATTAATCGTTAAGTTTTTTTTACCTTCATTTTTGCGTGGAACTAGCGCCAAAACCAGTATCTTTTCTTTTCCTGATAGCGGCTTTTTTTTCGTTTCGATTTCGTTTAGCGGAACACGACTAGTTATGATTGGCATTGATGGGATGCGGAAAACACTGTGTTTATTTTGATAAAAATTTTTTGTATTTTTATTTATTATTTTAATACGATGACTAAATTTATAAATATTATAATTGATTTTTACATCAATTAGCAAAGTTAACAGTAAAAAGTGTTTCATAAATAAACAATTTTCAATTGTAACAGAAGCAACATCACTTTTCAAGTTGCACTAGAGTTAATTAAAAGTTAGAACCGAGGAAAAATAGAAAATAGAAATCTAACCTCCTACATGCGAAAGTTCGATGTTATCATTGTGTCGCCAGGAAACGTATCGGGGGAAATTATGCGTTATGTATTTAAGACCATTCATTTTTTCTCACTAAATTATAATTAGTTTCCTGATAAATTATATAACTTACTTGTAGGCTAGTCAGTATTTTCAGAATAACAGTAATCGTGAAAATTTGATCAGTCTGACATTATAATAATCGTTGAACACTGCACTTTTATGTAATAATTTTCAGTTAAACCGACGTTATTCAACCGTAGCTCATTTCTTTGACCTTCACAATTTCTTTCAATTATAATTTTAAGTTAGACAGCATTAGTTTATCAAAGCTATTAGCCGAAAAAAAAAGAAGAAAAAGCGTTGATAAATACTACGAACTTTCTCCTCGACTAGATCACGTTTATCACGTGATTCTGCGTATATTGTCGTGCGCCAATAGTAAATATGCTACTGGCAAATATTTGAAACTACCACATTTCCGCCGCTACCGTCGATAAAGCTCACGAGATCAAATGAATAAAAATTATTATTCGCTCGCGAAAAGCTAACTTTGCAAATTCGATTTTTTTTTAATACATCCACTAATATTACCAGAGTAAATGTAATAAACACAAAATGGACTGTTTTGAACATTCGTAACACATTTTTTTATAAATAGATTGTAACTTTGAGTTTGTTTAAATATGCAAGAATTTTCTATTTTTATGTTATAGATAAACTTGAGAATTTAAGCGGTTATAGAGCAAAAAACTGTCATAAACCGTTGAATGCTTTTAAAGTTTTTTTGTCAAAGAACCTGTGTGATCAACAGACGTAAAAATGCCAATCGACCACCTGATTTATTTTTCTGCCAGCTAATAAAGATAAATATGCGTTTTTATGGTGAAGTTAGATTTGCGGGGAGACGCGATACTATCGTCGCTGAGAAAAATTGGGACTGCATGGAACAATTCTAACATCACATATAAGGCATTATTTACTGTTATAAAATCTATTGCTTTTATCAATGCACTCAAAAGATATATAATAGACCGGAACCCATCTCAGGACAAACACGATAAACTCGACGAAAAAGCAACAGAAATTTGCCGATTCAGCGATCATAAGTACTTTCCGTTGATAGAGAACCGCTAATTTTACACAATCGAAGTCTGTGTGTATGCATATATCGAGTGAAAAAGCGATAAATCTTGCCAATTTGCAGTCTTTCAATCACGTTTCTCTCCTCCATCGCTTTATCTCGTGAAACCGAGCTTGCACTGAACTGAACACATCATGGCCATGAAGCACGTGAACGCAAACGAATATTTCGCGAAGGGGTAATAATAGGAAAAACGTTGAATTTGTTTATTTTTTTCTTCATAATGAGCGAGTCCAAGCATATAAGTACAGGAGTGAGAAGATTCAGTTTTTTGTTTGGATCCATTACGAGAGTCGCGATAATTGATGACGCGACGAATTGAAATTGCTGTACTATCGTTCAATGGTTAAACGATAATAATTGTTGGCTGCTGCTAAGTGCACTAATTGAAAGTTTTGGTTTTACGTACTATGAGATAATGTTTAATTGATGATCGTATTTTTTTTGTATATAATCTGGGAAAGTGACTAAAAGCGATGTTGGTCATCAGAGTTATTTTGGTACACTGAAGGTGTATTTTATTTGTTGTACACACATATGTTATGAGATAGCTATAGCACTTCTAAAATAGAATAGAAGAAAGCAAGTTAAACAAATATATTTGAATTGTTCGTGATAATGTCGTTATTTGGATTGTACAGAGTATGTACTAATTTAAAAAAAAATTAAAAAAAAATCTTTTATTGCAATAGCTTGGAGTGACAGGAAACATCGACGCTCAAAAGAAATCTTTAAATTATTAAAATTTTCTTTACTGTGTTATGTACATGCAATGCAAGTCGATAGAATAAAAGAACAGCATTAATTAAGTTTACAATAGACAATACAGTATAAAACGAGGAAAACTGTCTTATAAAGCTGGTTTTTATGCTCGTTAACGCATACCTTTACGCTAATGTTAACTTTATAATTATACGAACTTTAGGAGAGAAATTAAGTTTACGGCGCGTCTCAACATTTGGCATTAAAGGCTATAATCGCGTGCCAAGATAGATTTATTCGATATTGAAATGACATTAACATAATTGCATTTATCGTAATCGACAAAACAAAAAAGATCATTAAGTTTTTTTTCGAAGACTGCATCGATATTATCTCGTATTTCAGCAATTATTATACATATTGCAATTTTTATTTTATTGCTATTTCCTATAAATGTTTTATAAATTATTCTAATATTTGCATATTTAATTTCATGGAAATTCTAATAATCAATTTAATTTTTTTTCGCTAGTAAAATATGCAGTAAAAATTGCGATAGCACTTTATCAAAGAATCGTGTTTACCTGTCAATTGATAGTTATAAAATTCATTGGTTGTTTGATGATTACACTTTTATGGTGATTTAATAAACTTTTATAACGTTAATTTCTGGAGAACTATGGACGTCAGTAGGATACAAAAGATGCTTCTTCTTAGAATTAGGTTTTAATTTTATTAGTATGATAAATTTTGTGTAGAAAAATATTTTCTCACAGCAAAACATCTAGTCTGGTATTTATACCTATTCAAATTTCGATCGTCTTATATTACACTAAAAATCTCAAGCCCTAAAAGTATTCAAATAAAATCATCGCGTATTTGAAGAACAAAGTATCTACACAGTATATACAAATCCTATACAAACCGAGCTTAAAGTCAAAACGGTGAAAAAACAATTGCGTAAACTCGTCCGCGCAGACGAAACGTCGAATCCTTTTAATTACCAACTGCATACACCTTAACTCCGCAAATTGACAAAAGAAGTAACAAAAGCACTTCCGCAAGTGGCTATGCACAATCGTCGTCTTCATCATAAGCGACGGATGACATGCCTTATATACCTCGCTATGTAATTGCGATCGAGTAGCTGCACATACATGTACGTACGAGTCCGTCACGCATCGTCGAGGAGACGTCCGGTCTAGCATTGGTTTATTCATAAGCTCGGCCGGTGGCTTCTATACGACTGTACATATATATATATATATATATGGGTGTGTTTATGTGTGTGTGTGTGTGTGTGTATCGTGGAAACGATATACGTGGCCGGGCGGCCGCGCGCGCACAACGCCATTGTTTCACCGTGGAAGCGTGAGAAATTCTTGCACCGACTATCATTTGTCTTTGCTATACCGAAGCTCTCCGTTTTCGTTATTATACGTTTCGAGGCGTTTGCGATAAATAACTTCATGGACTTTGGCTAAACGTTTTGAGTTCAGGAGTTTTAGCTGTTGTCTCTGTGAAAGAGATTTCTTTTTTGTCGAGGATATTAGTAAATCTGAGTGATCAGAGGATATCATGAAAAGATTACAATAATTCAGGTTTAATTGGCTTTTATTTTAAGTGAAAATACTTAGAGGTGATGTTCAACTTGCGAAATGATCATGCAGCCTTGCACATTAAGAAATTGGGCTGCTTTAGTAAAAAGAAAATGAATTGGCGCAATTTTAACTTATAATATAACTTTGTCAAATCAAATAAGACCTCAAATTAATTATTCTCATAATAGTCATTATAATTCATAAATAAAAACCATTAATTACCCTGATGTCAAAGCACAAAAAGTTCATTTTTTTTAAAAAAAAGCAATCATAAAATTATTTTTTCGTCCACTAAACTCCAGCAGCAACAACAACAAACTCCATTTGCTACGAGTAACATAAGTCAGTAAATTCCTCTATTTTTTTTTCTCAAAGAGGATGGAAACTTTTTGCGCTCGTTGCTGCGGAAGCGCCATTAATCTGTCGCAGTATAGCAATGCGAGCGAGAAAAAAAAACGAAGTCGGATGCAATCTCTATTATTTATATCGGTGGCAGTGCAGAGCCGCCGCGAGCCTCGACTACTGCAGGCTTAGAACCGAACCTGACCTACCGTCACTGCGTCATTATCGACACATTTTTTCTCCATTTCCTATATGCATATACATATAAATCGGTATGGTGATTCATCGAGGTATAACGCGAATATAGGTACAATATATTTGATATTCCATATTAACTATGTCACTTGCATGCATTCGTGACGTCCTTTTTTTTTAAAAAATCGCAATTTTGAATCTTTCGCGTAGTTTGATTCCGTTCGGATGGGTTATTTTAGTATTGCAGTGACGAATGCAGATCACTTTCATGTTAAAGAACCGAATGCTTTAATTTATTTCGTCATCGATGACATCACTGATCGATTACGTCTGCAAATTGAATACGTTCTCCGATCCTAAATTTTCCATAGAATAATTGACGTATAGAATTTTAATACACTAGGTCGTCGGTTTCTTTAATAAAATTGCTACAATAATCCGCAAACCTATAAGAAACGTGCGCTGGATGGTTTTAAAAAAGCAGCCGAAGGTAAAGGGAAGCAGCGATGCGGAAAGTGTACGTCGCACTTAGAGCTCGACTCCTTGAAATAAAAAGACTTAGCCTGCAAGCGGCGACATACAATGTACTTTTTCGCATCTCGACGTTTTCCACGTCCCACGCGTTTATTCTCGTTGTGTATATATACGTGCAACGTGCGTCACCTAATTCGCACTGATCGCTTTGTTGCCTTACTCATCGTCGTTTTTCATTTTTTTTTCTTGTCTTCTCGCGCGGTGTTATGCATATATCGGCGATTAGATACCACAACAAGTGAGCAGCTGTTTTATTGCAGAATCCAGCCGCGATGCAGTGCTATTAGCTGATCTTTAAAGTTTTAAGAGAGCGGGATTTTGATTTTTCTTCTTGAATATATTCAATTAACGGCGAATATTTTTCTCTTTCGTCTCGTCTACCGTTGTATTTTATTATCGTGCCTGTTTATTTCTGCAGGTAATAGAAGATTTATTTTTACTTGCTGGGGTACGTTCAGTGGATTTTAATTACGTGTAATTAGACACTCGAAGCGTAAAGCGAGCTGTTTTATTATGCGTTTGCGCTTGAAAACTATTTTGATTACGTTTACTTTAAATGGAGGATTGAACGTGTCAGAATATTGTTGTGTTCGCGCAATTAAATTAACAATCGCGTAATTGAATTTCTTCGAAAATGAGATTTTTTATAAATAATTGTTTTGCGATTAATTTGAAATTGAAAATAAGTACGACGGACTTGCTAAAAAATGTTATTTATGACTGTGCACTAATTATGAGTCGTTTCAAGTTTGATTGCAAGTTCCTGTAAAAGTAGGACGGATACATATTATTTTTAATTCAGGTTTTTTCGCCTAAAGTTTAAAAACGATACTTCTACTTTATATAATAAAAAATTCCAAATTGTATAAAAGAACTACACTATGTACATCATGTTTTCTGATTGCAGTTTATGATTTACCGACTCATTATATAGTCTGAAACATTGGATAAATTTATCAGCATATGATCAGCAATGGTTTCTTCATTTTCATTTTCTTTCTCTTGAATCGACATTTAACATTGTTCTTCTTGCGTCTGAATTCATCATCTCCTAGAAAATAATTTCATAATCGCGAGATGATCGTCACGCCGTTGAACTTTCGCAATTTTCGTAATACGACACCACAGAAAGAAAAAACCGTGCAAATCCACACCTAAACTTTTTCCATCGCTATCTCTTATCTTCCTCGGCTCGCGCATCATCAATAAGATTAACCGCTGTTGCAGCGCATTAGTATGACTTTGGAAAAACTCGCGCTTTACCAACCGAGGGGGAATTTCGAGCTTGAAGAAAAAAGAAACAACTGCTCGGCGTTCGAAGAAAACTTACGAGACGTCAGTGGTGATCGGTCGACCGACACTGGGAAGTTCCAAGTAACAAAAAAGTCACAGATATCGCGCAGCTTCCAGAAGCTTCAATTGTTTTATGCATAAATGCGCGAATTGCGGTTTGTTGCCATTATCGCCCTTCCATTATTTCACTGCCTGCAGCATGACTTTTTTATTATCTCTCGTTCTGCTTTTTTAAGTGTAACTCCTCTTTTAGTCAATTAGTCATTAAACGCGTTCGATTATTATATGCTGAGAAATAAATCATTTATCTCTTGCGAGAGGATTGCAGAGCTTTTCCGCTCGCTCGTATTTCATCGAATCGCGACCGTGAGCTTCGCCCGATTTGGTTTCGATTACAGGAATTTGAAGATTTAAGGAACAGAAAAATGTTTACAAATTATTTATCAATCATGTCTAATGAAGTTCGCATTTATTGAAGTAATATTATCGGTCGAGTGTTATCTCGAAAGATCAGATACTTATCAGAATGCACAAACAAAGAGTTTACTTATAATTGAAATTCATAATCAATCGATTCAAATTATTATCATTTACTTCATTTTTTTGACATGGCAAATTCGTAGATTAATTTAATTTATAATAATTGAATTGTTTATACCGACAATCAACTTCAAATAATTAACAGCTCATTTTTTCTAAGAAATTGATAATGCAATATTTTAAACTTTTCGTAAGAAAATTCAGCAGGAAAAAATTAGTTTACACTTTCGTCAAAGAAATAGACAGCTAGAAATTTTATAGCGTACATCTTCCACGATTTGTCTTTTAATCGCATGTTATATCTTCTCTGAAATTAATAGTTATTCGAATATATTTCGAAATTGAACTTAAATTGAATTCATCGATGCAGTAGATTTTTCTTTTCGTCCAGACATTTCGCATACAAACCAGACAAAAGACTCGAAGGGCAAACTTTGTGAAATCAGCGATTGTCATTGTTTACCAAATGATTGTAGTCTTTATCGTGGAAAAAATTGGCAATTAAATTCACTTTTGCGACGCTTCTGCGACTTTTAATTATTGCAACATGACATTTATTAAGCTGCTCGACTTTGTTTAAATTAACAAAACATGCACTTACGAATTATCTGCAATGGCAATGATACCTTCTCGTCTTCTTATACAAATTAAAGATATCGCAGAGTTAAATTCATCATTTAATTGAAATGCTGTAGCGTTAGCCAATCCTTCGGTTAAATTTGATCTATTTATAGATTTATAGAGAGTGCTTCTACTTGGGTAATTCTGTTTTTGCGCATATGCAATGATTTAATTTAATTACTTTTTAAGCTAATTTACTTATTCTACGTATTGAATCTCCATCGAATAACCAAGCACATCAGTAATCACTTTGCTCAAATAAGGTATTCAATCGTTATAATGAACATTCCTCGAATTTCAAATGTGCTACCGAAAGGGAAAAATTATTAATCAACCGATGGGTATCAATAAAATTGGTATGCTACCGCAAGAAATCGCCACGTATCTTAAATTGCCAGATGTTGAGTATTATACGGGTTACAGTTTCCGCAGAACTTCTGCCACATCACTTGCAGATGCAGGTGCTGACCTAATGTTGAAACGTCACGGCGGGTGGAAATCGTCGAATAAGGCCGAAGGGTACATCAAAAATTCAGTTAATAATAAGCGGAAAATTTGTAATCAAATTTTGAGTTCTGTAGCTGATAGTAATGATATTTTTTCTAAAACGTATTAATTATAAACTTCTAGTTTTGTTAAAATTTATATAACTAAATAATGAATTAATAATATTTAAGTAATAACGTATTGTACACGGAGAAAAAGGATGTAGCAATATTTATGATGAATATACGAAAAATTACTATGTTGCGTACCAAAGCTGTGATATACTCATTTTATGGAGATTTTTCTTATGTTCATAGCAAAAATTACTATTCAACATAGCAATTTTTATAGAAATTTATAGCCAAAATTACTATGTCCATAGTAATATTTGTTATGAATATAAGAAAAATCTCCATAAAATGAGTATATCACAGCTTTGGTACGCAACATAGT